>VXBS01004206.1:293216-325681 GCA_013400255.1 Sitta europaea
TTTTTTTTTTTTTTTCCTGGTGTTGTTTGTCTTTGTAATTGTTTCCTAATTATTTGCTATGTTAATAATGAAAACTGTTGGATGTTCTGAAACCTCAACAGTTCTACATTTATTAATTACAACACAAAGATAAGAGGAGCAAGTGACTACTGTGTGCTCTGAGGTATTTTAATATGAGGCTTCAGATGGCTCCAGTTCTTGGCTAGAGTGGGATAAACTAAGACAAGAACTTTTAATAAGTGCCAAGAAATTTCCATCTTATTAAGAGCATCCTCAGTTCCTCCTGACAATGTCTGCTATATGTAAATGATCTATGAGTTTTCCCAAATTGTAAACCAAAGGTTGTATTTTTCCTACACAGAAAAGTTGCATCTGATGTTCATGGTTAATGCATTTTATTTGTGGTTAATACATTTCCATACTTTTTTCCCCAAAGTAAAGAGGGTTGGAAAATTTTGAATTAAGTCCATAAACTAATTATTTTCCATTCAAGGGCTGTTTCTTTTGTAATAGAACTCCTGACTCAGTGCTTTTGTAAATAACTTGCAGTTACATGACCCTGATTGTTGTCTAATGAGGGCTGGAGGGTGCCTCTTAGATGATGCTGGAATATTAAAGAGACCTTTTCCCCCAGCTTTACAAACTAATTATTCTCTGATTTTACATGAGAAGAATCCTTATATATATGTTGAAATCCTTTTCATTCAGTGGCACTCTTTTCCTGTGCCCAGCTTTGATGTGATGCCCACACTCACAAAAAGGCTGTGTGAGGGGAGCAGTGGCCAGTGGATCCCACCATGGCCCTAAACAGTTCAAATACAGTAATGTGAGTGAACTGAGCTTCAGCAGGGGAAAAGGATCTCTGTTCTGCTCAAAACAAAGCCCTGCTTTTCACCTCAAGTTATTTGTATCCATCTTTTGCCCATATTTCCATTATTTAACGACAGTAGTTATTAAGTGTATTAAGTTAGCAAGTGGCCCACAAACAGCTCTGAGCCACTTCTCTGTTTGACTCTGGTCCTCATTTGCACACCTTCAGTGCCTCTGCTTACCCCAGGAAAGCTCTCTAAAATCAGATAGAAGCAAAAGGCAGAGTTTGCTTTCTTCACTGCTTTTCACTGGGAGCTACAATGTAATGTTAGTGCCTCTGACCTTTCCCAAAGCTAACAAAAAGAACCATTGGCCAAATATCTGGTAGCTCAAAGCAGTGTGTTAGAACACAAGTTCCTTATGGTTAACTTTGGCCAGCCTTTTCTTGGAAAATCAGAGAGGCTAATGCAGGAGCTCCTCATTGTCCTGGAAAATCAGAGAGGCTAATGCAGGAGTTCCTCATTGTCCTGGAAAATCAGAGAGGCTAATGCAGGAGTTCCTCAGCTAAGATATGGAATCTCCAAATTGCTACTACAGAACAAATCCTGCCAGTAGCCCTGTAGGTTGCTCTGACACAGTTTCCTCTAGAGGAGGGATTCTTCAGTTATTAGATTAATAAATGTGCACTGTACAGCTATTGAAAATATTTGTCTGACACTGGAGTCCAAGAGTGTGTTGGATGAAAAAAAAAAAAAAAACAACCTCAAAAAACCCCAACAAACTGAACCTTAGAAATGCAAACAGAAGATGAAATTTCACTAACCCAAAGCTAGCAAATTTTTTAACTCTTGCCTCATTGTGAAACATAAAAAGCAGTAGGCAGGATGGTTCAGAAACTTCAATCCTGGACCAGATAAAGCCAGAGCATGTGAAGGATGGCTCAAGACTGGTCATGCAGTGTTAAATAAGTAACAACATAGAATTAAAAATATCAGCAAGGCCAGCCTAAGTAATAAATGAGTAATGAAAATCAATCCTCTTTAGAGAAGATTTATTTTAAAGATAGTTTTAAAAATCAGAACAGCAAACAGGACAGTCAATGATACCTGAAAATAAGAAACCTAGAATGGAGAATTAAGATATAGGAATGAGACAACATCAAATATAGGTCTTGTTTTTTATGACAAGTGGAAGTTGTGCTTAGTGTGTTGTGCTCCTTGTTTTGTTTTCTAGTGCAGTAGGGTTATTTATTCCAAGGTGTTGTAAGTCTGCATTCTTCTGATGTCTCTAGGTTTGTGTCTCTCTAGGTGTGAATTTAACTGCACAGTCAGTGCAAATCCACCAGACAAGGTGGTTGTGAATGAGTTTCAATGTCTGTATAAATCACAGCTCCCTTGCCATGTAAGAGTTTAACATTTCTAAATGCAAATATTGAATGTTTTCTTGCTCACAGAGCCCTCAAATTGTTTGGGTCAGTCTTTTGTGGATTTGTCCTGTCTTTTTTTTTTTCTGGCTTGTGCTCATTAATGAGTTCTTTATCAAGAGCTAGGCAGAAAAAATAGAAATGTAGCTGCTGAGTATTTTCTTACTCATATCCTAGCAAATTCTCCAGAGAGTACTGTCTTTCTTTTAAACTGTGAGTAAGCTTTCTGCCAATGGAGGCAGAAAGAGCCAAGGCAGACAAGAATCCACAATTTTACCCTGTTTCTTCATAAAGATTCATGTCTGTTAGCTGGTGTGGTGTGTGGTACAGTCACATAGCTTGCAGGAATAGTTCAGGAATGAAAGCTGTTGCACAAATAGTCAATATTTAGCTATGATTATTTAAGTTGCACTGGTATTGCATGGACATCTTTAACAGGATAGGATGAACTTTGTCCTTTCTAGCAAAGATGTTATCTTTATTAGATCCCTTGGATCTGTGGTGCATCTGTGCTCTTGTCCTTTCATATGCAGTTGCATTTTACATGTTAGAAAGCTTTGTAGCATCAGTAAACTATTTTGTTGCTTCTATTGGTTTGTTGTTTGTTATTGGTTTGTTTTGGGTTTTTGTAATATTTTTTTTAATTACTTTACAGCCTTTTCTTTCTCCCCTTTACTCCAACTCACAACTGTGAATCGCTTCCTGGTGCCCCAGCTGAAGGAATTTTCTTCAGAGATATAACATCATGTGACTTATGCATTTCTTTCTGGTATAATAAATATAGGGAGCCTTTCAGCATAATTATTGAACTAACCAAATATTTATTCTAGATATATTGTAGGTTGTACTGCTCTATGGCACATTAGACAAAGTCCATATTGTGAGAGCAGCCAGAACCTGGCGGCTGCTTTCATCCCAACCCCAGTCAGACTTTTATCACAAACCCCTCTAGGGAGGTGAGACTTATCACTCCCATGCAAAATGACAGAAAACTTTTTTTTATTACTGCTCTGGCAGGAGTCTAATGGAAAGCTGATTTTTACTGGTGCAGGTGTTGACAGCCCTGCATCCTGCATCCTTTGTGGAGCAGCTGATTGTGCTGGAGAGCTCTCCTCACTGCATTCACTGTTACAGGCACCAGGGTGTCTGCTTTGCCTCACTTTTGAGGAAAATCATTCTCAGTAAGCAGGGAAGTTGCAGCCACACCCTCTCTCCCGGTGGATCAGGAGCTCAAGGACAGGAGCAGGTCTGTGGCTGCACATCAGGAAAGTTTCTGCAGCTCCTCTGCTGCTCCTGTCTGCACCCTGCAGTGGATGCCACTCAATTGTGAAAAGACTCACAGGTGGAAACTTGAAAGCGAAATTGTTCTCTCATACAGAGCTTTTCCTTCAAGTGGAAAGGCCCTGCAAAGTTTGGAGCACCACAGCTATCTCAGTCTGCACTGATGGTGTGTTTGATTGGATCCATGCTTGTGTTTCATTACACTTTGGAAAAAAGATCACAGGGTGTTTTCTGTCTTGGGTTGGAAGGCATGAGTGGGAAAACAGACTTTCTGCAGAATTATAGGGCAAGGGAGAGAAGCTGGGATGAAGCCTCTGTCCTCCTGACCTTTGTGGTGCTTTCAGCAGCATCCCAGTGGGATAAAAATAATACAGTTGTTCACGTTGGTTTTGCTTAAGTTGATTAAAGTTATGTAAAGCAAGTATTTTTTTTTAAATACTTTTTTTTTTTTTTTAACATATTGTCACCACAGGCATGCCATTGTAACCTGATTATTAATACTTGTAAAAAGGAAACATGATATTATTTTGCATATGGGCAGGGGGAATTTTCCTGCTCTGGCAACAAGTCGAGAAGTGGGTGAGGGGCAGGAAAAGGATTACTGGGTGGGGGTGGTAAAATGTATTTTAAGAGAAGAAAGCAGGCAGAGTTATAGTGTCTCAGCAAGAAATAAACATTGTAATCATAAACAAATGTAACATTGAGAACAGAAGACAGTGATTTTATTGTATTGACATAGGATGCTTGGGCAACAATGAAGGACTTGTTCTCTTCTCTTAGTCAGGACTCACTGGCAGGAGGGCCCTCTCTGTGGCTATTGCTTCCAGATAGAATGTGAGAGCTTGGCTTATAAGATGTCTAGGAATGTGCAGACACAGCAAGGAGAAGGCTTGCTTTGAGGGGAAATTGGAGAACCTCTTCACCACAGGGCCTGGGAGAGAATGTTCTCGAGAAATCTGGGAGCTAAAACAGCCCTGGAACCTGCTCTGCCTTCTGTGTGAATTGAAATGTTTGCATTTACACTCTGAAAATGTCACCTGCATGTGGCATTTTGGTTTAGGAGCCAAGCCAGCTCTGCAGATTTGTGCAGACTGATGAGGCAGACGAATGATGTGACACTGTGTCCTGTCCTCATGTGTCTGCTTTCTGTGCCATCAGCTGAGATTCCATCAGATTCCTCACCCAGATCCTGGGGGATTGCCTTTCTAAATCGGGATCTCAGTGGGAAATGTTGTTTCTTGTAAAAGAAGCTGTCCTGGAGGGAGATTTTTGCTGTGGGCTTATGGACACAATCTGGATGCCACAACAGACAGACAGTGCTGCATAAGGATGTGGGGAAACTCTTCACCCTCCAGGAGTAATAAGTTTTTCAGTTAAGCCAAGTCAATAGTATACTTGCAAGGGAGTACTTGTTCTTTTTCTTTCTTTCTCTTTCTGTTCATCATATGTTAACCATACCTTTTGTTGGGTTTTGGGGTTGATTTTTTTTATTTTTTTTTTTTTTTTTTTTGATAACTTGACTGCTGGTGAGTTCATAGTGTAATAGGACAGAGATCCTTTCCTGTGTTTTTTCCAGATCTGTGTATTTAGAAACACAAAAAGTGGCAAAAAGCTGATATAATTTTTCTTTTTTATGGAAGAGAAGCAAGACAGAGAAAAACAAAATATCTTGGTGATATCCTTCAGGGTTTTTGTGCAGAACTGTGCATTAAAGCAAAATCTCCAAGTCCTGTGCAGTGTCTGTTTAATGTGTGGTTTGTGTGTGTTTTAAGAGTATCTTCTAACTCTTCACTTGTTTGTTTAGAATCCAGACTCATTCTAAACAAACCCTTGTTTCCTTGAGATCAGATTGCAGATGCTGGATACAAATGTAACACGAAGCTCGGATCCTGTTTGGGTTTTTTGTTTGTTTGCTTGTTTTTAGTTCTAACAGGAGGAAGCTTTTAGGGGTGTTAAAAACAAAAGCAAGCACACAGAGAAAAATAAAACCAACTCGGAGTTGTTGTGTTCCAGTGCAAGCATAACAAGAGGGTGTCTCTGTTCTGTCAGTACAAGGAGAACAAACAAAGCCTGGACATCCCTTGTCCTGCAAGGTGCTTGAAGCAGAGCTCATGGAGGAGCAACTCCCATTTGAGAAGATACAATTACAGAAAGTTTTTTTTGTGTTGGTAGAATGCACAACACATTCTGGGGCATATCTGCAATCCAGTAATCCTTCCTAATAACCTGCTGGCATGTGGGGCCAGAGAGAAGCAGCTGAAGCTGATGCTTTGTTGCTGATGCTGTTAAGATCAGGGCCTGATCCTTAGGAGATGCTTTTCTAATAAAGCAGAGGAGCCTTGCAGCAGCTTTTTCTCTGTCAGGGAATAACTCATCCTTGGAGCTGCCTGGGCTAACAGGCATGTTTAGAGCAGGTCCAAGTTCAAAATTAGATCCAGCTACTAAGATCACTTCTGCTGCTCAGGGCTGCATCGAGTTGGGCTTTAAACACCTGCAAGAATGGAGAGTCCTTGTCCCCCCTGCACCCCTGTCCAGGCTGTGACCACTCTCATGATGAAAAAAAATTCATAATATCTAATTGGAATTTCCTTCATGGCAGCCTGTGTTTATTGCCTCTTTCCTGTGCACCTCCAGGAGTTTGGCTCTCTCCATGGAAGCACATTTATAGAGATGAATAAAATCAGAAGATCTCATTTCACCTTCTGGACAAATCCAGTTCTCTCCATCTCCCACCTTGTGCTCCAAACACCACCAAGTCAGAAGACCAGGCATCCAAAGCAAAAACTCAAATTAATTTGCAGCAGATATGTTATGGCTTTCAAAGCATCAGTGGAGGCCAGACACGTGGGGTAAGTAATTTCCATGTTTGAAGGGAAGTGTGTTGGCACAGACATGAGATACCGTGTTGCTAATGTAACTTTTGGCAGGTATGTTCACTCAGACAAGTTTCTTAGATGCCAGAATCAAAGCACACTGTAACCTGTATTTCTCACATGTGCCTCACAAACTGCCCTGTGTTCAAATTTCCAGTCAGTCTTGTTTTTTTTCTCCAGCCACATGGCAATGCATATCTGAGAAGAAAATTCAGCAAACTGTTTGGAAAGTAGCAAAAGAAAGAATTTTTTAGTGCTCCTATAACTTCTGACTGTAATTTCAATTTAGTGGTGAATGCCCAGAACTATTCCCTTTATTCCAAAATATTCAGAAACGTTTGAAAAAGAGAAATAGATGTATGGTTTGAATTAGTTTGGAGTATGATTCTTCACTGATTTCCCAGATAAAATTGATTTCAGCTTATAAAAATCCTTTCTGGACCTTGTCTGTCACCAACTTTTATCTCCTTTGCTTCATTGTAACCTGTCTTCATTGCAAACAAGGTTTCAAAGACATTGTGATGACAGATTGAATGTCCAGAGAAAACAAAACCTAATCGTGGAGGAAGTTTACCTTGTGGGGGTTTTTAGATGGATTTTTTTTTTCCCCTCACAGTGACAAATGGGTCTTTAATTGAATGAATTTAATTGTAAAAAGTTCCCTTGCTATATGCCCTGCTGGCTGTCTTGGTGGTGTTTTTCTGGTTGGTGCTTTCATGCAGGTGGTGTTAGGAAATGCTTCCTCAGGAAAATTGCCAACAAAACACCTCCTGAGCTGTGACTGGAGGGTTTTGTGTTCTGTGCATGCATCCCTGAGGCTGTGCTGGCCAAAAGGCTGTCACTGTTATACCTGTGTGTTATCTCCAACCTCACCATGGCCCATCTGCAGCTGCCATTAACACAGCTGCTTAAAATTGCCATCAGGGAAAAGGAAGATCATGTGTTTCTCCTGCTGGTTATCTTGGCACCTGTGATTTGTTCTCCCCCAAATGCAACGTTTCAAAGCCACTTTTACCAGGGTTCATCATCTAGTTTGGGACTTACTGACAGTTCTGGAGTGCTTTATCACAGTGTATCTCACTATTTCCATTTCCAAGAGTCCTAGAGGACAGGATCAGGACATGAATCTACTTGCAGAATCTCCTTACTTGACTGCTATCTGCACAATTTTTACCAGTCCTTTTCCATTGTAAGAGATATATAATGAATGATTATTCATTAAGCAAAAATTATTTCCAAAAGAAATACTTCAAGGCTTCTTCAGATTTGTTCCTCTGTAGAAATTGTTTCAGCAGTGAATCATCAATCAGTGTTCTTCACTCAGTTGTGAACATACTTTGTGATGTTTCCATTTAAGCTATTTCTTTCATTAATTTTATATAGTTGTGTACTACTTGCAAAAGTTCTTATTCAAGCTGAAATACATCTACTGCTCTCCTGTTACCTACTGAACCCAGTAATCCATCAGACAGAAATTGAGCTGACTTATCATAATCTTTTTCTAGCTCTTTTTATACTTGAGTGGATTGTGATTTCAACAATCACTCTGTGATTCCTTCTTCCTTCACTTTTTTTCTATTCCTGTCCTCTGTGTATTCTCAAAGGTTTAAACACCACTTTGATTAGTTCCTGAATTGGTCAAGACCAAATTTCATGAAACCTTTTTCCTTTTGAGATATCTGTCTTTTCTGAATAATCCATCTATCTTCTCTCTCCTGTTCAACATTTATTTTCTTTGGCATCTACAGTGATAAAAAAAAAATCTTTTAGTAATAATTGATTCCTCTAGCTATTTTGTAGGTCCAAAATGCAGACTATCAAACAAGCAGTTGTTGTTGCTCTAAAAATAACAGTGTTTATCCTATTTTTAGAAGAACTGCTGCAGTGACTTGCCTGATACTTCCAAACTGGTCAGTGGTAAAGCAATGGCACCTGGAAGATTTTTACTCTTTCTTATGATATTCAGCACTCAGGGCCTGCATCATGGGTCAGGACTCAGCTGTGCTAAACTTTGTGCAAGCAAAATGATCCTGTCCTTGAACAAGTCATGGGGAAAATGGGGAAAAATACATGACAAGAGGCAGGCAATGTTGACAGACAAGGAGGAACACTACAGGAACACCTGGAAGGCAGCAATAGTTTGTAAGAGATTCACACAAAAAAGAACATCCTCTCAGCAGTTCCTAAAAAAACATTGTTAGTGTGTGAGATCGACTGCAGTTACTGAGTTTGACCAATTTCTCTTGAAATTTCTCTTTGAGCAGTGTTTCAAACAAAAAGACTATCTCAGACTGGCCTTGGCCTCATTGCACAAAATTTGCAAGCATGGTATCCCTTCAACCTTTCAAAGGGAATGAGAAATATAGTATTTCTTCTCCTATATTGTGAAAGGACTCAGATGGAAATGTAGTGTTGGTAGAACATCTCAAGTGTCTGTATAGAATTCAGCATTCAGGTCACAGAGAGTCCTAGATGCAAGTTCAGATTGCTGACACCTCTGCATTTCTGCAGGCTATTGTGTAGTTTGTGCATTCTTGTATTTTCATCATGCATGTTTTGGTTCACATCCAGGATTCACCCATTTAAAAGGAGCTTATACATGCACAGTGGATGCATACAAATCTCACTAGTCAGCCCCTATTTTCATTTCATGTGTGTTTGAAGCCCTCTGACTTGATTTGGGAGTGTGTAACGTGGATGAATCCAGGGTAAAGGAGAACCCAAACACTTTATTGTTATTGTGATGGGGTAACTACAGAATTTGTCTTCCTTGTAACAGCATTTGAAACTGGCAATTAAAAAAACCCCACTTTTATAAAGTTGAGGGGGTTTTATTGTTTGTTTGATTCCTTGATTGGTTTGGGTTTGGTTTGGGGTTTTTTCCCATTTGTGGTGTGTCAGAACCCAGGCTGTCTGTGCCAGTGCTGGCTGATCCCAGCTCCAGCCAGGGGCTCCAAACCCTGGCAGGGGGGTCACAGACCCTGGCAGGGGGGTCACAGACCCTGGCAGCAGCCAGGGACTCCTGGGGCTTTGAGTTTGACCCGTGGAACAAATTACCACCTGGGAATGAAGAACTAAAGGGCACAAAAGTTTAGATGGCATGATAGTAGTAGTTGTAGAGTGAAAAGGGAATTTTTGGGGATTTTTACCATGGGGGCTTGGGGGGTAAGATGGAGGGATTTGGGCATTGTCCTGTCCTCCTTCCTTCTTCTTCCTCACCCCATCTTCTTGGGGATGGTGGCACTTGGGGATTGGATTGGAGTAGAATGGAACTGTCTAACACAGGTGAGGGGCATTGGATCATAACTGTAAATAACTAACAGGTAGTTTGTAGTATAAAAGTCAGTGCCTGCCCCTGGGGCAGTGTGTGTGCCTGGGGCTGCCCTGCTGAACAGACCTGGGCAGCCCAGACAGAAAATATCTTAGAGAAGAAACAATAAAGCAACCTTGAGAGCATCAGCTGAAGACTTCTGACTCATTCTTCAACAGCTGGCTTGGGAAACAGAGACTTTAACACATCTTGGGGTCATCCTGACCAGAGCAACCCCTGAGAGTGGGACACTGAAGTAAATCTAGGAATTCATGAGCTGGATTTGAGGAACCCTTGTCCATCTCACCTTCCATAATTCTGTAGTGTTTGGGAGGACATGGGAAGCATCTGCTCAAACTGAGCAAAAAGAAGTAAGATGGTGAGGACTCTTAGTGAAAAGATTGATTGAGTTATTGCCAGGAAGACAGACTGAACACACAGTCACTCATGATTTTAGGGGTGAGTGTGCATGGGCTAGTGATGTCAGATAGCAGGGATGTGCAGGTAGCTCATTGCACAGTGCTGTAATCTTTTCAACATATGAAAATCTGGAAGGGAGCTCATGGAGAAGATAATGTAGCTGCCCACGTGTTGGTTGGTTTTCAAAGTAAAATTTTGGATGACATGATTTGAATCAGTGTTCATTTTTTAAAAGAAAGTCTTCATTACACAAATATGTGGAAAATGTACAGAAACTAGATGAGAAGGTGGGCATGTTGTGCATTTATATTGGTGGATGATTTGATGCTGTGGGTTTATGTAGCACACTTTTACCTTATGGTTTTGTGAAACTTCTATATTATCCATGGATCAGTTGAATTTCAAACTGTTTTTGACATTTTCACTGTTAAAGCAGGCAAACTTTGAAATAAGGACTTCTGTACCTTGTGCAGCTGTTTTTAGCCATCAGCTGTGCTCATCTGCTGACATCAGACAATTTCCAGAGTGGCACCCAAGCCTGCAGATGAAATGTGAACATCTCTTGAGTGCATTACAAGCACAGGTTTGGAAACTTGTAAAACCCTGTTTGGCAACACCATCTCTGTGCTTGATTATTTGGGGCAGATTATTTGATTTGTAGCAGTTCCCAGCCAGGGAGTCCCTCCCTCAGCCCCAAGGCTCAGACTGATGTCCTCATTCCCCACTGGGTCATCCTTGCTCAGGGGAGCCATCCCATTCAGATATGCACACACTGATGCCATTCCCTAAATGATCAAAGAAATAATCCAAATCCCAAATTCCTACTTTCATTCAAGCATGAACATAATGCTTAACATAAGAAATAGTGTTTTAAACAGCTGTTGAAAGCAGTAAGTGTTAGGCTCTGAAACTGATTATTCCTCTAAAAATCACTTGGGTTAATTAAATAATTTAGTTTCTATTCATATTCCATTGGCTCTTTCTCTCCTTTCATTAGTTTTAACCCACAAAAAAAACCTACTAAAATTACCCTCAGTAGAAGTGCATTCTCAGAGTCTTTGTTCTAATCCTCACAGAATGTTTGATATTATTTCCAACTCAAGCCTAATTAACAGTGTATGTTCTTTATTGAAATCTGAACATTTCTGTATATTACATGTCAATGCAGATTCTTGTTGTGTGCTGTCTTTTTCAGAATTATTGTTCTGGTCTTTGTCTTTTTCAGAATTATTGTTCTGGTCTGTGTCTTTGTCCTCAATTTCAGGAGGCACCATGATATTACACTAGAGATTCCTCTGACAGAAAACAAACTTTATTTTTCTCCTTTTTTCTTTCTCCTGTATTTGTCTTGGTTTTAACACTGTGTGTGTATACTGGTTTAAAAGCTGTATGTGATAGGGTATTGAAGCAGAGGGTTTGAAAATAGAAGTGTCCTTTCCAAAGCTACTAGTGATGCCCTTAGTAAAGGGCACAGGAGTTGGATGAAGGCTACCCAAGATCAGGTGTGAGTTCCAGTGATGCACCAGGACTGGGATGGTGACTGCTGCCAGTAGCTCAGCTTCTGTCACTACAGCAACATTTCCAGGTCAACACAAGGCATAAACACATTGAAGTCCTTTCATGTAGGCTGGAAAAATCAGGGTTGTAGGAACCCTGCTTTGTACAAGATGGCTCCACCATTTCCATGATGAAAATGAAACATTTGCTGAAGTGTCTTCTTGACCCAATGCCCCAAACTGCAATGAGAAAAAGAAAATTCAAATGAAAACATCCAAGCAGAAGGAGGTAAGTGTGTAAGCATAAAATACAGCTGGAATAGCTGCAATGCAACATCTCAGTTACAGCTGGGGTTCTGCTTGGCCACAGAGGGGAATTCCTGTCCTGGAGAGAAGGGCTGCCTGCCTCCCTGGGCAGCAATCCCAGCAGCAGCACTGCTACACCTGTGCTGTGGAGGCACAGGCATGCCAAGGTCTTGGTGTGGCCACAATGAAGTGTCTCTAACTAGATTCAAAACTCAAGTACCACTTGCTGTTATCAGCTCTCCTCAATGGCCATCTCCTAGCATTTAAAGGTTCTTCCAATCTGCATAGTTGAAGTGAAGATATGAGAAGGACCACTTGTGATGGGTCAGGGAGGCTGCTGGGTAATTTAATTTTAAATGCAGTTGTGTGGTAAGAGCTAGCACTTTTTTCCCTTCCTGACATGTTAGAGATATCATTGGGATTCAGTGATTTTAGCAATTAATTTATTTAGTTTTTTGGATAAAATTGAAATTTGAAGGCTTATTTCCAATTAATCATTCTTTGTTGCTAATATTTAGCAGGGAGACAATGTTTTGTATTTTATCCTCCATGATTGATACTGAATGGATTTATCTGGAGTAACAAAAGAGATTCTGATAAAAAGAGTATGGATCCCCTCTGAAATTTCATTTTCAGTGTGGCAGTTTTTCAGACAAAATGATTTTTAGAAACTGCTTGTGGATGAATATTGATTACAGAATTGAATTATTTAGGATAGAAGAATACAGCTGTTAAGCCTACATAATATCCTAGACTATATCTAAAGGTAAGCAAATTATATATTGAGATTAAGAGGACACAATTACATGCTTTTTGGATACTCATTTGCATACAGTTGTCAAAATCTGAGATGTGCTGTTTTCTGTTGGTTTGTGTCTGCCAGGTAGAAATAAAAGTAACTTAGATCACTCTCCCATGTGAGTGTAAAATCTACAGAGGGAAAAATAGCATAGCAAAATAAAAGTAACCTGATTCTATTTGGGGTGTTCCTGGAGCAGCATGGAAAACTGCTCCAGAGGCACCTGGGTTTTCCATTTATCTAGTGACCTCAGGCAAGTTGGGTCTCCTCTCAGTTCATGAACCAGAGATAATGCTCAAGGCCTCCTTTTGTCACACGCTTTCAGATCTCTTGATGAAAGGTGCTTTCAGAAATAATAACCCTATTCACAGAGAATTTAATGTCTTATTTCCAAACTTATTTTCCATGTTAGTACAAATGGATTCAGGACTACTGGAACCAGGAAGCCCAAAATGTGCTCCAGCTCTTCAAGGGAAACTTGTCCTGAAAAACAGATTTTTTTTTTTTTTTTTTAAGTGTCTCTCCTAAAATAATTCTGAATATCTGATATGTTATCTGCATATTCTGTTTCACACTCTTGTTCTTGGTTGGTTGCCTCTTTTTTTTTTTTTTTTTTTTTTTCTTTCCCTTCCCTCCAAGTCTTGCAGAAACTCTGTCTTTGAACTCTTCATTCCTGCCAAATCAAGCTGACCTGACCTAAAGGATCAGCAGCTGTTATGGAGGTGGCTGGACAGAAAGTCTTGAGTAGCAAGATTGTGTAGGTCTCTCATCCTTAGGGCAAAAGTCATGTCTGACTTCATTCCCTCTGCTTGGAAAACTCTAGAATGGACCTGGCAAATGAGTATCTCCAAACTTGAAGCTGTCTTTATCCTTAGCAAATGAGATGGAATTCTAGCCAAAAAGTGAAAGAATGAGATTTACAGCACAGATGGGACTGCTTTGTGCATGAATGGAACAGGTGAGGCAGAACTGAAAATGCTCATCACTGCATAATCTGATTCAGTAAAGCTGTTACAGCTTCCTACAGAGGAAATGAGAAAAGTTATGTATAGGGCTCCCAGTTCTGTGCAGCACTCAGCTGTCAGAGGAGACAAGAGGATGTCTGGTTAGCTTCAGGAGGGGCAGCAGGAAGGAGAGCAACAGTCTGACTTGTTCACAGTGATGAAATCAAGCCTTAGCACCAAGAAAGAGGTAAGGTAGATATTTTATGGGAGAGAGGGAACCTTTATAATGCAAAGGTTAAATGGATTAGGTGGGACCTCTATAACTTCTGTTTTAAAAAGCTCTGGTTTGTAGAACACGATTATGCAAGTGTCTGCCAGGAATTACATAAGAGTACCTGATAACTGCAAGGCCTCCTGAGCTCCATTTGAAGCACCTTTTCTATGATTGTTCCACAAAGTACAGGTTGTTTTGTGAAACACAGATCTGCAGTGATGTGAACAAGACCTTTGTGCTGTTGAGGTTTGTCTAGCTGGAGACTGACAGAGCTGAAATTTGTCTTATGCAAAGCAAAGTTGCTAATGGAAATACTGTCCTAAATGAGGTATTCAGCCCTCAGAGGAGGAGGAACCAAAGCCTCTGAAAATATCCCAAACTGGCCAGTAGCACTGGGACTCAGAAGCACTTCCAGCAGCACCATGAGCAGTTCAGAGAATGGTAATGTAATTAACACTACACAGCACTGCTGCCTTGGCAAAGTTTGCAAACACTTTTACTTGATCTGGGCAGCCCCCAAGCAGAAAGAAGCTTTTTATCTTTGGCTTCAGTCATGGATACTGGCAGCTGATGGCATGTGAGGTGAAGCACCAGAACAATGTCCTGTCCATAGCTAGAGAAATATTAAAATTAGAAAAGGCATTATCCATCAGGGAAACAAGTCACTGTTGGTTGTGAGCTTGGATCACAGAATTCAGCAAGTGCTATTGCATCAAAGGTTCAGATCCCAAAGGAGTCAGGACTCATGCAGAGTGTCTTATTTAATCTTCCCTGTAGTCAGGTGCCTGTCCAGCCCCATAACAATTTCCTGAGATACTGACAGGAGTCACTACCAGCCCAGAAATCAGTTGTAATATCTTTGAGCACTGCTCAGTGACACTGGATCTAGCAGCAGAATTTGTTCACAGCACTGAAATTTGGCTATACAGCAATTCACTGCTGCTTGGTTGGTTTGGGTTTTTTGTTTCCTCATTAAAGTTTCCTTTTTTTTTTTTTTTTTTTTTTTTTTGTCTCTTCATTAATCCATTCATTTTCATGGACATTTCTGGATAAATAGCCAAGCTTTAAATTTTACACAAATATATTTGCTTGGAAAAAAAAGTGTTTAACTCAGTAATATTACATTTAAAATAAAAAAAAAAAATCAAAAGGTTTTTATCAGAAAACTGTAAAACAAAAGAAAAGGTTAATAATGTTTTATTACATCTTCTCTAATACTTGCTAGTTTAACTACATTTACTGAGAAAAGCCTCTAGTTTTCCACTCAGCACGAGTACCAGGCTTACAAAAACACTTCTGCTCTGCAGGAACACAGCATAAAGAGTTGCTTATGGGGAAATTCTAACTTGTCACATTAAACTTACTGAGCTGGGAGAGAACAGAAGCCCTGACAAATCCATGGCTGGTGATGCTTGCAGTCTGCCTTGAGCCCCCCAAGAATGAGGAACAGTGACACTGCTGTCTTAATGTATTGCTGACAGAGCTGCTGTACTCATTAACCTTTGATGAAACAAGATGTCACTTTGTTCACATCAAATGCTCCTTGATGCCAGTGCTCAGAGACTGTTTTTGTTGCTGATGCAGACATCAGCTATTGTTGAAAACATTCTCTCTCCCTCCCAGCATTTCACTGCCCAGGAGGATTTATAGGTGCTGATCATTATCAATCTGTAAATGGAGTCTGAAGCCAAGAGCGTGTGTGTAATTTCTGCAGCTTTTAATTATTTATTTTTTTTATTAAAAATCTTTAATTTAAATGTAATTCACCTATATTCAAACACCTGAAAACGTTAAGCTCTGATGTCCTACAGGATGCTGCCAGGAACTCAGGACACATTGGAGTGATCCCTTCACCTTTCTCTTGGAGGCCTCTGGAAGTACTAAAGAATTATCTACACCATCAGAGCTGCATGCCAGAAGCACATTGTAGTGGGAAGAGGAGTTGTGTAACATTCCAGTCAGCATTATGACTAAACAGTGGGATAGGATGGATTGAAATGACTGTTCCTGGTTCCTGATCTGTTCTCCAGCCTTTTATCAGCTTTGCTTCTATTATCAGAATTAGGAGCCAATCTCACTGTTCTATGTACAGTAAATATCATGTTGCCTAGCAAGGAAATACTGACTGTCTGGGAATAATTCTCTAATCTGGGAATAACTTCTGCTTAGTCTTTATTTTGCATGATAAGTACATTTATATAGCTATGAGATAAATTAAAGAGCAAGAAAGAAAAAGAAAATTTTTATTTCCATGCTGAATACAGAAATTTTCAGTGCTGAAGCCCTGAGATGAGGGGTGCTTGTTCTCACAGTTGCTTTTGTGTCTGTTATTTTAGTGGACAGAGCAATATTCACAGATGACCTCTAATGACATTCTTTCCGCTTTATAGTCTTCAGTATCTTTTTTTTTTTTTTTTTTGCATTAGGGGACTTGGCAGTTTTTGCATTTGATTTGATTTTGGTTTGATTTTTTCCCAATTAGGTCTGTAATCATTATACCCGTCCGACAAATGTAACATCTTGAGAAGCATTTGATGAAAAGAGTAGGGATTCTTCTGATTTTCAGTTGTGCAAAAAAGGAGCCTCTGATCACAGCTCAGTGCTGGAATTCTAGCCAAAGGTCATGCCATGCCTCAGGGAGTGATGAACTGTCAGAGCTTTGTGGGGTAGTGTAGCTCTAGAAGTATTTTTTAAGAAAAAGATTTGATGGAAATTGTTTTGAGCATAGGAGACTTCAGCCTCTTGCAGGAGAAGTGAATGATAAAGACAGAAAGTGTAAGTGGATGAGATGCAGGCAGAAGTATTTTCACTGGAAATGTAGGAAATATTAATAGTTTGCTTAACACTGAAGTGCATCTGTCCCTTATTGAGTGATGAAAGCTGGGAGATTAACCATCCCCACAGGTCCTGCTTGACAAGATGAGCATGTGATACCCACAGAGCAGCAAACTTCCACGACATGTGCCCCTGCACAGCAGCACAAAGGGGAGTGCCTCTGGGAATGCCCGTGGAACACGATCAGGCAGAGCTGACACAGAGCCCTTGAAAGGTGCTGGGAAATGCTCTCATTTGAAGACTTTCACCTGTTGCTGTAAATCATTGCTGCCCCTGGCATGTCTGCCAGCACCGTGACCCCCGGCGTGGGGAGGAACATCAAAGGCAGGAGGGAGATCAGGTCTCAGGTGGGCATTGCACCCTGGTTATGGATAAAAGGAGTGACAGTAAGTTATTAAACAGGTGGAACTGAGACATTGCAAGCCTGATGTGAGTAACCCAGCAAATAATTCTGCTCATGCAGAAACACGAGGATGTTTTATATTTTTTTATCTCGAAGACATGTGAAAATACATGGACTATACACGGCCAAATTGTTAAAAGCCCTTCATGACTTCATTGATTTTTTTAGATTTTTTTTCAGCCCAAGAAGGATTTACACTCTACTGCCTGTAGACCCAAAGGAAAATAAGATTCTTGGTCAATTTTTGTCAACCAGGTTAATCTTTTGGAGATACATCACCGTGCCATGTAACATGTCTGCTGCCAGGCTGCTCATGGTTAAGTATTTACTGTCAGGCATGATTTTCTGCTGAAATGGCTGTTTTCTCTGGAAATATACACATGCTGCTTCCCACCTTTAAATGGTCTTAATTTGCTTTTAGGTACAACATGTACAGGCTGGTTTTAAAACAGTAGAATTTGCTCCCTGGAAATGAACTGTAGTTAAAATGGAAAACAAGCTCATTTACAATCAGAACCAACAAGCCTGAAAACCTGCCCTGGGTATCTAATATCAGGCCAATTTCAGTACTGCTCACTTGATTATGTCCTGGATCTGTAGTTATTGTACCAGAAAAAGTCTGTTATGAATGTTTATCATTTCTAATCACTGAATCCCAACATCAGAACACTTTTTGAACAAGAATAAAAGCACTTTCACAAATCCCCTTCAGAGAAAACGATTTGTAGGGTATTTGCCTGAACTAAGGGACACTTTAAGGCTTATGCACCTTCACAGTAATGCTGATAACATGAGTTTCAGGGTTTCTGTATGGGCCTAAACATCACTAACTTTGGAGAACACAATTTGTCATCCTAATTCAGGGCCCAAAGAAGCCTGTGCTTTCACAACAGCAACTGTGATTGCAAAACCAGAACCATACCCAGGCCCCCACTGTAATGAGTATCTGCTCTCTGTGCTAATACACATTTACATCCTGTCTGCCTTACTGACAAAACCCCTGCTGCAGTCTTTGAACTTTTCATACACGAGTGTTCTCAGGGTTAAAATTCTCTTTAGCAGAGTGTTGGTGTTTGTGATGGATTTTTAGTTTTTCAATAGTGATTGTCTTTTAAAAGAGGCAATTATTTTAATTTTTTTAAGTTTACTTTGATTGGTTGCTGTTTACTTTTCTGGTGGTAAAGGGGAGGGGGGAAGAGGGAAAAGTTTTGTCGTCTCCCCTGAGTGCCAGAGCCTGTCTGTGACCCTCTTTGAGGAGTGATTTCAATGAGTCAGAAATGCTTTCTCTAGTGTTTCTATGTACTTTCTCCCGGGTTTTGCCATCCACTGTGTATCACAGGAGTTCAGGTTTCACAGTGCCCTTGAGCAGAGTGTGTTTCTAAGACAAACAGCAGCCTGGTGGATGCATTGAAATGCAGCACTGCATATCCCCACTGACAGGAGGAAGCTGGATGGATGCCAGTGGAATGTGGGCCTGGTGGAGATGCAGTGGTCTCTGCTGGGAGAGAGGGAGTAAAGGGCATTTTCTGGAAGCTGGAAATGTGTGATGTCCACATTCAGCTCCAGAGACAGCAGATTACAGTAATCAACAGTTATTTGGCTCACCACAGCCAGATGCTCATCTGACAAGAAGGGACAATATTTTCTGTAAAGCTGGAAATAAAACCTGCCATATTTTCAAAATGTCTCTGCTATCTCTCCATCCAGACAAAGATTCCAAACCACTGCTTCAGAAGTTGTGATTCAGTGACAGAGGAAACATCTTGTTTCATACTTTAGAACAGTAACTGGTTTTAATCAGCTCGGATTTGGTCTTTCCCATGGTAATGAGTCAAGACCTCTTCCTCCCTGAGTGGATTTCCTTACCAATTTTAGTTAAGCTAGCTGACTCAGTATAAAGTAATGGGGCATAGGAGTGTTCAGTGTTATCTTTGTCAGTGGACACTGTGGGAGCAGTTCCAGAAAACCTCTGGTTTGTTATGAAGATTGAAAAGTCTCCTGTCCTAACAAAGAGAAATATGATCTTGAAGTAAATACAACGTTCAATATTATAAGTTAGCTTTTACTGGGTTGGTTTTTTTCTACCAGGGGAGAAATTGGTGCCTAAAACATGGGCACAACTTTAAACCCATTCTCACACCCCAGGGCACTGTGTTGGGCTGCTTTCCATACTGCAGACAGAGCTGTTGGAAGCTGGGAGTTTTGCCTACTGCCAAAACTGAATCTGAAATGCCCTCTTGTAATTTTTCATCATCTCTTTTCACATCACTGCTGATTATCATTGATATTGGCTTGGAAAAGGAGACTCCTATATAATCCTGCAGCCACCACAGTGTGCAGACCTGGCCAGGGCAGCCTTTCCTGTGCCATGCTCTGCACATCTTGCAGCCTCTGCTCGTGTGGCACAGGCAGCTCCAGGGCTCGATGGGTTGGTGCCCACAGACCCAAACTCTTGGCAGGAGCAGCGAGGTTAATTACTTTCCATTAAGGTGACGTCCTGGCTCCCAGAGACTTTTCCCAGTGACTTCAGCTTGGATTTCACCCTTCAAACACCAGTGACTGCAACAAAAGAATGTGTCCTGCCAATTTGGGAGCCTTTGATTTTGGTGGCTGCTGCCCCACTCAGCGCTCCGTGCCTGCTCAGTGGGCTCTGGCAGCCCCGAGCTGCTGCTCCCCCCTGCCCAGCCTGCAGCTGAGAACCCATGGATTATTTCATTTACAGCCCAGCCTAATCTCTAACTCCACTGCACTGGGCTGCCCAGCCTGCAGCTGAGAACCCATGGATTATTTCATTTACAGCCCAGCCTAATCTCTAACTCCACTGCACTGGGTTGCTGGACACTTTTGTCTGTTGTAGGAACTTCAGGTTTTATTTTGGAAACTTGGCTGGTGGCAATCTAACCACAGAGGCTAGGAGTAGGAATAGCAGCATATGTGCACTTCAGAGAACAGTTGGACAAAATTGCTACAAATCCCAGAAATTCTGCATGTCTCACACGTGCAAGGAAAGCTGATTTTTTAAAGCTGTCATTGGTGCCATGTACCTCAAGGACACCATGTCAGCTATTTTAAGTTGCCAGTGCATAGCCAGTCACATTTGTTTTGGGGGTGAAGGATAAAAAAAAAATACTTTTAATAAGATTTTGAATTGTCTGGGAAGGTTTCTGGAGGGTGTATTTTTTCTTCTTTGATGAATTATCAAAGGTTCTTGACCTCATGGTAAAAAATTTTGTTCAAGGTTACAAAGAACATTTAAGGCAATTCAAGTAACTACTCTCATTGATTTTAAGGAGGTTGATTACCAGCAGTAATCAGGTGCAGAAGAGTTTTCTGAACCAGCTCTCAGTTAAATTTAAACCTCAGCAAAATACCCACTGGAGTCAACTGCAAAGTTTTCCAGAGCAGGGAGTGAATATAAAACTGAGGACAGTCTTGAGGACCAGGCCCACGTTAAATAGTTCTACTCCCTAAATACAAACAGCTGAAGGCTTCTGTGTAAGCCAAAACAAATACCTTTCTTCTGTACCTTCTCTGCCAGCCAAATCTAATTTTTAGCAATTGATGTGATAAATGCAGCTAAAGTGACATGGAAGTGGAATGTATCTGAAAATGAAGTGTCACTTCAGCCTATAGTTGGTGTTATTTGTACCTGTTTGCTTCCCATTGTAACATGAATTTAACGTGTATCTAGTCCCAAGTGCTGCTCAGCTTGTTTGGGGATTTTTTATTTATGTAGTATGCAGAGACAATCAAGGCACTATGTTCTTTCCATAAGGTTTTTCCTTTCAGAGCACAAGGCTGGAATGGAAATAATATGAGAGGGAAAGTGTGCTTCACCAATGCCAGGAAAAGTACACAAAGTTAAAGCTTTTGATTTAAAGAACACAAAGTTTAAAGTTCAAAAATCAAATAACTTCCTCCAATTTTTGGATACTTGGGACCAATTTTCAAATGCAGATTTTGCCTTTTAGAAAACCACAAGCCCAACAAACAAAAAAACCCCCAAGCCCCTCAGCAACAAAACAAACCTGAAACAAAATAAATAGCCTCCACAAATGTCCTTTTAATGCCCTCTCTTATTACCTTCCTCTTCTTCCCTGGTCTTTTTACTCCGACTGACAAGTAATCTTAGCCTGCTAATCCTGACCCTTAAACTCTGCTACATTATAATTAACTTTCAGTGTCTCATGACTCTGATTTTTATGTATTAAATGCATGCCTTGTTATCCACTCAGTGCTGCATAAGACACCAGTTTCACAAAGAATGAAATCCAGTGCTTGGGAGAGAGCTTTCTTCATCCATAAGACAAATAAACCACATTTCCAGGACTTAAGTGACGTTAGATTTTTGTTGATATTGAGAAATTTAATCTGTCAAATACTTAAAAAAAAAAAAACAACTTTCCAGCTAAATTCTTCACTGATTTAGTTTGTAAGGATTTTCTTCTAGGTTAACTTAATGGATTAAAAATATAATATCACCTAAACCATTGTGATATTTTTTTCTGGGTATGCTAGTCAGCTGGCAGAGAGTCCTTGGAAGATGCACTTGAAAGGTGATGATTTTCCACAGAAAAAAATGATGAGCTTGTTTATGAAACAGAAATCTTTGAATCAGTAAAACTCCCATCCAGAGAGAAGCTGAATGACTCGTGGGATGAAAGAGCTTTCTTACACTTGGAATCAAATTCATCAGGTTTAATGCTGGAATACTGAACGATTCAGAATTAAAACTTCTGTGACAAGCAGAGCAGGAAGGGCAGGATCTTACATTTCTTAAAGCATGTGCTTCAAAAACAAACATTTTTTTCCCAAATAAGTCAGTTTATTGTTATTTTTCCAGGATTTGATGAAAACAAACAAGATTTAGATATTAAATATCTTGTTTCCATGAGAAATAACAAGTTATCTTTAGAACAGCAGATGTTTTTTCTTCAGATGAGAAAGGTGTACTTTAATTCACTTTTGCTAAACAGACTTTTGGCTTTATTGGCAGGTTGTCAGGAAAATTAAGTGAAAATGACACTGTGTTGCCAAAGTGCTAAAGACTTGGATTTAAAAACATGTCCACCAGAAATCCATTTCAAGCCATCAGTCTGGGAGTTTTTCCATGGCTTCAGTTAAAATGAAAAGAAGAAAACAGGGCCGAAAATTCATGAAAGCTCTGTTCATTCCCTTGTCAAGTCATAGGAAAAGCTGACTATATCCATTTATTGCAAAATATGGCTATATCTTGTCAAAGGCACCTCTTCTAAAGGGGTTGAAAATGAAGAGATGCCTCTTGTAAGGCTGTAACCCAGCAGTGGATGTCTCACCTCACTCTGGGGAGGGTTCTGCTCTTATGGAGGGGAAAAAGCTGCCCAGGACTGAAATATTTCAGATATTCGAGCAGATCTCTCTTGTGTAAAGCCAGCAAATCATCCTGGGAAAGGGAGGTTTGTCTCCTGCTCTCTTACACCTCTGAGGCTGAGACCCCCCCTACAATAAATGCTTCAGGCAATTGTGTCTTTTCAAAAAGAAGGAAAATGCTGATGAGCTAGATATTTTGATTTAAAGTGAGCTCTCTCTAAAAGAACCATGGCACTTGCAAGCATGACTGGTACTTAAATCTGCTGTCCCTTGGCCAGCAGACAATGCATGTAACAGCCACTTAATTCTTGGCAAAAAACAAAGGTCTTTGTTGTTGTTTTGTTTGGATTTTCATTTTTCTTATTTTGAAGAACGTAGCATGTGTGATGGGGAAGTAGAGGAATTGTCTTAGAAATTTTGAGAATAAATTCCAGCTCTGCTAAATTCTCTGTTTTAGGAGTGACATGAACAAAAGAGAATGCAAATTAAAAACTTTGCAAGGGACAAGAAAGCATTTATCTCTGAATTTAAAAATAAAATGGGAGCCACTAAACAGCAAATGTGCTGCAGTGATAAAGAGAGGGTTATTTCTCCTGTTTCTATGAAATCACAACAAGGCTGGTGTTACTTTGCATCTTTTGCCATTGCAAGCTTTTGCCAAAATGCTGTAGGTGTAATATAATCCCTCATAATTACATGTTTTGAGATAGAGCATTCCTTAGCTGTTTATATGGATTAAAACTTAGAATGCTAGAAGGCATTCCAGTCATAATGTAAACTAATTAGCAATTAATACTGTTCTACAGTTTAAGAGTCAATTTCTGTTATACTTTGCTGCTGAAGTACAAATATATAAATAAACTATGAATGGTTTCATGGAGCTTTATCTCATTAATGTGAGAAACTCTTTATTCCTTTACACACAGAAGGAAATAGAAATTAAAGGAAAGTAGTGTTGGGAGCAGCATTAATTTCACAAAAAGTCATTATTTGTTTGTAGACTTGCATTTATCTGTGGCCATAATTGACAAAAGGGCAGGATCAGATCTTTAAGCTTCACATTTATAAATAGACCAAAAGTTTGTTTTACCTCTCTGCTAAGGTGTTGGAATCCTGGAATGGCTAGACACATTGTAAAACAATACTTCATCAATTTGTCCTTATATAGATCTGTTCTGGCACCTTTTTTTCTAATGATAGGTTAATGTGTTTAGTTTACATCATCTGCCAAGTATGAGTACTTCTCTGAACTATATCCAAACTGAATAGGTCTAAACTAAGATATAAGTCTATTTTTTTCCATTTACTTCAGTAGGCTTTGGATCAGATCCCTACTGAATCTTCAAAGTTGAATTAGAAATCTTGTGTAATCATACCTTCTTGTATCCCTTGAGCTGATTCCAGCCCTACAGCTGGTCTGTGTAGAGATTTCTGATCCTGTAGGACACTAAGTGTGCCTGGCAAGGTTCTGTGAATTTGGTAATGTATCCAGGCTCTTGATTTCTGAGAACCTGGAGAGGGGAATCTAATGCTGTGTTTTCACAGGGTGATTTTTTTAGAGTTTCATTTCTTTCCTTTAACAGAGTTAACATTCTTTCTTGTTATATTCAAATGACAGCAAAATTCAGGTTTAATGACAGCAAAATTCAGGTTTATGGGCATGCATGGTAACTCTGACTCACAGTACAGATAGTCACTGAGCATTCAGTCTGATTTAACAGTGGAGATGATCCAACAGGCAGGAGGAAGGCAAGAGTTTCAAAATAAAACCTCTAGAAACATTTTTTCTCTATGCTCTGTTTCCAGATATGGCTTGAAAGACTGGCAAAAACAGATGAAAGAGAAGTTTTTTTCCAAACCCTGGTTGTCAGCTTAAGTTACAAGTGCTTTTTTGTAAAATATTGTATTTAAGTGCTTAGGTGTTTGAATAGAAAATTTGCATAGAAAGTATCTTTTTCATAAGTGCCCTTCTGGTTAACAAAACGTTCTTATCAAGAACAAGTCTGTCCTTGCAAGATTGGCTTGATGTTTTTTTAAGGCCTTGGCTGGAATTCCTGCATGCCAGCCAACCCTCCACAGGTCCTCAAAAGGGGGGTCCCTCTCCAAGGGGGTCACAGAAACCCTGCTGAAAACACCAAAAGAAGAATTTGGGGTCTGGGGATTTGGGGAAGATACTGATGGAGTGAGATGGGAGAGTGCACAGGTGTGGTTTTCAAAGGTCTGTAGTAAATGAATTTGGCTTTCCAAGAAAAACACACAGACCTGTGTTATTCCCAGCTAATGTCATTCAAGATATTCTTAGTGAAAATCAAAACTGCTCACATTTAAATCTTTTCCACATTTCATTATAAATTTGAAAGCAGTCCAAATTATGAGGAAGGGGAAGGACAACTACTCATGCACATATATTTTTTTAGTTGGAAATTTTCCAATTTCAGACGTCCCATCCAAAACAATAAAAAAACACACATCTCTGAAGTCAAACTAACTTTTTTTGCCCACCATCCCCACTCAGCAGAAAGGAAAACATGGAGGTCACTAAACCACATCACTGAACAGTAGAGGATTAGACCACAAATGTGCAGCTTTCACTCTGTGCAGCATCCAGCCCCTGAGAACTGAGGTTTCTGTGGAGTTTGCCCCAGTGCCCATGGCTGTGCTGGAGTCTGCCCCTTTCTCCTCCCTGGCTGAGCAAGTGGCACCTGCCTGTGTCCTTTCAGAGCTTCAGCCACCCCCTGCCTGTGCCATGCTGCCAGTCCAGAGCCAGGGGGGCTGAGGGACCTCTCATGGCTCCTGGGGAACGTTTGCTGCTGGGGGTGCAGCTGCTGGGGAAGCCCTGCTGGCTGGCAGGGCTCTGCTGTGGCTGCAGAAGTGCTGGGGCCAGCTGCACACCAGGGCTGCCTCAGCAGGTCAGGAGGCTCCTCATGTGGCTTCTCCCTGATCCCAGCCTGGTGAGCAGCTTCTGGGGCAGGGGCTGGGGGGAATTCAGAGCAAATACCATCAGAACTCGTTTGTCCCAGTGGTCCATGCACTGGCTTGGGAGCCATGGAGATGTGGCTCCTTTGTTCTTCAGCCTCTTGGCTCCTGTGTGTGTGCTTGAATGTCTTTTCATCCGGGCCTTCATCTGTTTTATTTGCTGATGTTTGAAAAGTTGAGACCTCGGAGGTATTCTGGCATTGTTTAAGTGCAAGTGTTTAAGGGTGTGGAGTTCCCTGCTCAGGGCTGCTGCTCATCCCCTCTGCAGGCTGTCTCCAGGCACAGAGCAGTGCAGACTGACTGAGCCTGCTGCTGGAGCTGCCTGCCTGTGTGCCAGTGCATGGAGCCAGGGCAGGCTGCTGCTGCTGGGGCCAAGCTGTGTGCCAGCCCCTGCCTCTGCCTCTCCCGGGGAGGCTGCTTGGCTCTCCTGCAGCTCTGCCCCAGCACCTCACCCTGCAAGCCCCCTCGAGAGCCAGGGGAGGGTCTGGCAGAGGAGCACTGAAAACATTTTGGTGTGACACACTCGCAGAGGGACACTAGGAGTGCTCCCATGGTAACAGGTAATAGCGTGTTTTCCATTCAAGTTCTTAAACTTGATTAAGAACCCCCCAAAATTAAATTGAATCAAGCACACATTCACTCTGCTTGTCAGTCTGAGGCAGTGTGACACAGCTCTGATTTCTAACCTGGATTTAAAGTTTTGTTCTCAATTAGGTTATCTAATTTGCTTCATTTAAACACTACAGGAAAATGAAAAGCAGGTGTTTCCTTCATTGAGCACCTATTGTTATGCTTTCTTTTCTATTTTGAGTTATAGTCACAGCATTTTTGAATAGTCAACCAGGACCTCCTCTTTATTCTCAGGAAAGTCGAATGTACAATGCAGGACTGGAGGGTTGGAGTGAAGCTGATTCTCCTGGCAGTTACTGTCACAGTAGATAAAGCTCTCCCATAAATGGGAAGGGGAAAGGAAAGGCAGCTCCAAACCTTTATTTATCATCACTGTGTCTTGGTGGTACTTGTAATTTCCTGTGGCTGCTATGACTGATAAAACCCAAAAGTTCCTGGAATAAAGGAGCAGAAGCAGAGCTCTGGCCTGAGAGCACAGCAACTGCATCCCAGATAAACATGAACTCTGTCCACAAAGGGATGGAGCTCTCCTAGCACAGAACTCTGCAAATGAAAGAAGAGCCATAGCATCACTTGGCTGAAAAGTGATTTGTTTCCCAGTTCAGCCAGGGTGGAAGGAACTTAGTGTTCTATTTAATGGCTGTATTGGTCTTTTGTGAAGGTCAGTGGTTGATCTCAGGCTGCAAAGAACAAAAACTTACGTATTTGAGACAATCAAAAACCAGCCAATGTAAATTGTTTCAAAATAAATAATTCAGTTTGAAATTGCCATGTTGGTACAGTAATATAGTTATCACAATAAAAACTGTAGGTACCTTATAATTAAAGAAAAAAGTGGGGGAATTCTGTGTATTCATTTGAAACACAAGAGCTCAGAGCTTGTCTTGGAGAGCCTTAACAAAGTACTAAAGAGCCCCAAAACAGGTATCAGCATGAAGCATCCTGTTACTGAGGGAAGACAGAGTTTTTGGAATAGCCTTTCTGGATTGTTCCAGAAGAAGAGTGAGCATTCATGCTATAGGAAGTGTTTTCTGAGAATTCCTGCAGGCTGAGGTGTTCTTAGTCATGCCAAAGATTTGATTGTTATGACTTTTTACGTTGATTTTCCACTAGCAATGGGCAAATTTAATAGAGGCCAGCGGTTTCATGCATTTTAGTAAAGAATGTTTATTAAAACCTTACCCAAAGTACTGTGAGATAGAAATCTTCTGAGATTAGATATTTGGAAAACTGTTGCTTAAGCTGCAGGAAATTGGGTGTGATCATTTCATTACGAACCAATTTGATTGCTGGCTATCTCTTTGTAATTCAAGTGAAAACCTGCCAGAAGATTTACCCAACGCTGCTCTGGGTGTTGATCTCAGTCCTGTGATATAATTCACTCCACTGCTTTCCACTGAAGGGCAGCAGGGCTGGGACCATCTCGTTTTTGTGAGAGGACTTACTGGGCTGGTAACACCATATCAGAGGTCTTTAGGGACAGGGAGCAGCACTTGTAGCTGATGAAATTCTGCTTGGCTCACTCACACACAGTCATGGTATTGAGCTGGTGGTTTGCTCAGCCTGCTGTGGTTTGAAACACTAGCTTTAATTTCACAGCAGTTGACCTTGATCACGCAAGACAATAAGCATCAACACCATGGAAAAGTCCCAGAATACAATTCTCTTTAAAAGAAGCAAAACAAATCTGATCCACTGGTAACCTTAGAAGGTATTTAATCTAGCAGTGAGATGACAGCTTTAACAGGAGTATTTAAAAAACTTCTACTCATATGCCAGTCCTAATGATTTTCAAGTACAAATAAGCACTCAAATCATTAAATTCCCAAGTAAGTTTCCCCCACTTCCTTCTTGAAAAGCCTTAACTTTTGAGAAATGGCCTTTACCTGTAGAAAAATCCTGCATGTGGTTGGGCTATGAGGGCTGTCTTCCAGACTGGATTCATATATGCACACAGTTTTTAGCACAGCACATGCATGAATAAGCAGCAGGAAGGTTATGTAAATACCACTTTACTATTCCACTCCTTTTTAAAGCACATTCCATGCTCGTGAAAGCTGATGGGCTGGGGAGCAAGAAAGGCAATGAAGTCCTGTGGCCTTATATTCTGCTTTATAATGGCAATGCAAACATTTTTCCCCCACCTGGTCTCATTAGCACGGGTGAATGCAAGGGGGAATTTTCTGTGGCTGATAGTCCCACTCTTGTGCTGTGCCATTATTAGCATACAGTGCAGCATGTGGGCAATGTTATTTGGGGGAAGGGGAAATGGGCTGGCTCTCTTGTTCCCTCTATTTGTGTGTGCACAAAAATCTGACACTGAGGGTCTCATTGAGCAAACCTTCTGGGTAAGCTCCAGCCTGCCCATGCTGGTGAGGCTGCTCAGAACGTGCTTAACTGTATTCAGATGTTTAAATTCAAAAGGATTTGAACATCTGCTTCTCATTAAGTGCATGCTTAAGAGCTTTGCTGAATCAGGGCCTTAGCCATTAGGAAACAAACAGAGACCACCAACTTATTTTACATATACTGGTGAGGAGTGTTCACATAGATAGTAATGACTTTCAGTCAGGACTGCCCAAAGTTGGCTTTGAACTGCTGACCTAGAGGTGAAAGCCTTGTCTCCTATTACCAGTCCCTGGGGCAAACCAGACTTACTTGTTTTCAAATATTAATGAATTAAGTCAAAAATGTAGCCCCATTGATTGCCTTTTCCCCCGTATTTTTTCCTGTGTCAGCATCAGAAACTGATGCTGCTGTAGAAAATCTTCAGGAATCTGTGCTACCCACACTTCTCTGCTGTAAATCACTTACATTGTAAGCAGAGTCTTAATAACTGAAACACTTGGTCAGTTTTTCAAAATATTTAGAAATGGACCTTTCCATGGAAGTTGTTAGCAACTGTTCATCAAGGAAAACATACTTTTGTGTAGGGTCCAATGAATTATTTAGCTATCTGCTCTTCTTACAATATGCAGACATAACTCTCACTGACACTAATAGGAGATTCATATGCATGCCAGGGGCAGGGGAAACCCTTGGAGAGCATTTAGACAATATTCCTTGAAGGGCTGGGGGAGAGGGGACACAGCGGGAAGGAAAATCATCAATGCAAACATGAATTTGTCATTTTTCTGCAGAGGATATATGTATTTATGTTTTAAAAAGGCAGTGGGGGCCCTTTACTAGCAAATATTTAAAATTCTATTTTTTATCCTTAAAGGCAGAATTTAGATGAAGGCCACACACAGACCTCCCCTTGAAAGTAGAGCCACAGTAATAATGAAAGAAAGCAAATGCTCCTGGCAAGTGCTGTTTTGAAAGCTCTGGGTTTAGTCTTGGATATTGGACTTTTGAGAACGTTTTTCCCTACAAAAGGAGGTTTATTGACCCCCAAGTACAATATCAAATCCAGGGTGAGGTGTCCTCAACACTGGGTATGGGAAGTACATTTGATCCAGTGATTCAGGTGTGGAGGGGCTCTAGTCAGATGTTGCCAAGGCCCATTTCCAGAGGGGTTTTCTCAGCTGCTGAGTGGTTTGTGCACAGTGCTGTCCAACACACACAGGACCTGTGTCACCTGGAACAGGTCAGCAGACCAGGGGCATTGGAGCCTAGACCACGGCATCACCACAAATACAAAAAACATTCAGGTGCTCTGGCAAGAGATGCAAATCATTTCATTTTTGTTATCAGTCTTTTTAAGCCATCCCAACTTATCAGAGAGCCATCCCTCCAGTGGTGCTGTATCAGAAGAAATTCATTCCAATTTATTACAAATGGCTGTCAAAAAATCACACTAATATCAAAATTACACAGTCCATTCCCTGCCCCTGCTGCTTCTCCTTTGTGGAGCTCTCCTGTCCTGTGTGGCTCCTTCAGTTGTTTCAGATGTGGGTCCAAAAATCCTCAACTTTGTGTCACCACTGTGCTTCATTCCTAAAACTGGCTTTTTGACAGCAGGGAAGAACTGATCTCTAAATAAGCCTTTCTGGGGCTTTTGGTGTTTTGATTTTGCTTGCTTTTCCCCAAGAATGTGTTCTGCCAGGGCTGAGAAGGGAGAGCAATGAAAGGTTTTATTCTAGGTGAGATTTTTGAGGTCCACATTTGTTGCTGTTACTGCATTTCCAAACTGGGGGGCTCTGCCCTGCTGTGCATTTCTGGTGTTTGGTATTTCTGAGCCCTTCCTGTGAGCTGCATGGCAGGCAGGTTAATTCAGTTTATGGGAGAGTCTGTGGTGACAGCAGTAAATGCTGCTGGCAAACAGCAGCAAGTAATCTGCAACCCTGAGAAAGTTATTGTGGCTTTTTTCTCTGCTGCACACCTGGCAGGAGGACAAAGTGCCAGAAACCATCACCCTGAGCTGCTTGTTCCTGCATTTCCTGGCTCTTGCAAGGAGTCTGGCCCTTGCTAACCTTCAGGGTTGAGTGTTACATGGTACAGTGCACAACCCCCAGACAGACAGAGCTACTTGAAGTGGGTAGTGTTTCTTTACTGTAAACACTTCCCATCAGTTCTGGAAAACCACAAAATAGTGATAATGCAAAGTTACTGGAAAGAAAAACTCATTAGAAATTGCGTCCTGATACTGAAAAGATAAGTCACAGCAAACCAGTGACACCCCTTAGGAGAAACAAAGTGAAAAAAGAGCAGGCTGCATTTCCAGTGAAATATAAATTAAATCACTAAAACATTTTAATTAATCAAAGATTGAATCAGCAATTCACAAAAGCTATACTGAAAATTTATTATCTTATCTTGACAGCATATCATCTGTGGTGGGAAAAATTACCAAACCCAGAGCAGAGGGTAAGGGTTTACCTCTAGGCATGCAAATATTTCTAGGAATTCAAGTGTTTTAGCCTGTGGAGTTTACTTTAGCCAAGCTCATTTTCCAAAAGAGGATAAATTCCTCTACCATCTTTTTTATCATATTTTATATGTCTTATTTAATGCTTTCTCCATGTTGGTCTTCTTTCCAGGCTGACACAAAAGAACAAAAAAGAAATTTTATTGCTTAGAAATGGTCTTTATTAAAAAGACTTGAAAACCTTTTTATGGAATGTCAGTTTGGTTGTGCTGGATCACTAGATCCAGTTCTGACTTGTGACATATTTACTTTAACTGACGTGTCTTTTCACTGTAGTTCAGAGGAAAATGAGCAAGCCCATGCAAGGGGGAGAAACCACAAATCAATGATAGTAAAACTGGGTTTGGATCATTTTACAAAAAACAAACATTTCTATGAGTAAAGTGATGTTTCTGTTGAAATGTTTAAGGGTTTGGTTAAAAATAGCCAGAAATTCTCCTTTTCTTCATTCCCTACAAATCAATTTGTTTTAATTTTTGTCAGACAGAGAAAACACTCCTCTTTTCTCAAAGCTGAATATAATTTTATGTGGTCCTTTGTATGAGAAGGTGTTTATTCACATGCATTGTCCACTACCAGTTCAATCTTTACAGTACTTTAGTAAAAAAGGAACACTGCACAACAACTAAACTGGAGACTCAAAGCATTTCAGCTTGCTGTGCAGTTGTGCCCTGTACTCTTCCCGGGGCTTCCAAAATAGAGGCAAACACAGAAGGAGGAGATATTGAGGTTTCAAAAAGTCTTGGGGAGCATTTTAACTGGACTAAGCTCTAAAAATCCTTTTTCAGACAGAGGCACAACAGTGCCAGCCCATTAGCCCAGTCATTTTCACTTCATGTATAGAAGACATACATTCAGCTGTCAGTGAAGGTAAGGGAGGTCATTTGTATCAAAATGGGTTGTTTTTCCAGGGCTTAGGGTCAGCATCAACCTAGGGCAGCCCCTACCCACATGCATGAATATTGGTGTCCTTAAAGTGAAAAAACATTACAGCACAAAAAGACAGGGAGGAGGGAGAGGTTCATTAACTTCAGTCAATCCTGATCGAAGATCCACATTCCCCTTTGCAAGTCTTGCTGTGGGAGAGCTGCCTGGGGGGTGTGGGTGCTCTGCTGTCACACCTTGTGCTGCTCCTGAGATCCCATGGCTCCTCTGCAGGGCAGGGTGCTGGGAGCCTGCTGGGGACACAGGGAAGCTGGGGGGCACAAAAAGCTCTGCAGACCTGGGAGAGCACAGCACCCACTCCTGCTGGGGACACAGGGAAGCTGGGGGTCACCCAAGGCACCCCCAAAGCTCTGCAGACCTGGGAGGGCACAGCATCCACTCCTGCTGGGGCAGGAGAGCCACAGCCCCTGTGTGCTGGGCCACTGTCCAGGGTCCCCTTGGCCACCACCAAGGGGTTTTATGCAGAAAGAATCAATGTGCATCACTAAATTTGGTCTGAGATGGCTTTTTTTTTTTTTTTT
>VXBS01004206.1:325708-341077 GCA_013400255.1 Sitta europaea
TTTTTTTTTCTCAGGGTGAGGGATTTACTCAAACCTGTTTTCTGGCTGGGGTTTTCAATGGTTTGGTCTGTGTTTCCTTAACAAAGATATATGCTGGGATTAAAGGATCTTGAGTTAACCTCCCGGGCTTATTTAAAATGCACTCTTTGTAAAATACACATCAAAAGTGTCATGAACTCTCTTTCACTCTGGGTGGCACGGAGGGTGGAGAAATGTTATAAACAAAGTAATACAGGGTAAATTGTAATCTAAGAGGCAACCTTTATTTTCCTATAGAAGGCAGCTGAACCAAAAATGCACTCTGTAGCTGCAGAACTGTGCTAAGGAGGATAATGTCCTATTATTACCATTGCTTTGTTGTTAAGCTGCTTCAAATCAGTGTTTTGTACCCTTCTGGGAGAACAGGTTGGGCATAAACACACTTTCCTTGCAGCTGAGGTCTGCTGAGCACTGCTGTTTGCTGGGGAGGGAGGAAGTTGCAGGTGGCTGGCAGGTTGGCAAGGGCACTGTGTCCAACACAGCCCAGCCTCTGCAGGGACTCACTAACATCTATTTACCTTATGGCAGTTCCCAAGACACTCCCTGGCATACCAGCCACTGGTTGTGCTCTCCTACCCTTGTCAAATAACAGATTTGGAACAAATTGTGTAGAATTACAAGTGGCACAAATGCAATGCGTAATTTTCTACCTAGCTACCAGAAGACAATGATAATTATGTTTTTATTTTAAATCATAAAGTGGAGGTGGCTACATTTCTTATAGTTCTAGTGTTTCTATGGCTGTGACCATAATAACACTTTAGATTTCTAGGTCAGAAATGTGGTTTAATCTTTTTTTCCCTCGGAGAAAATTATAGCTCAAGTAGCAGAAGGCAAGTAAACACCTTACTTTACACATTGGCACTTTCATTACAACAGGCCAGAGAGCAACACTGCACATCCTGAAAGTGTATTTGTACAGTACAATCAAAATCTATGTAAAATGAAGAAGGTTTCAATCCAAGGGGTAGGGAATTAGTCCCATAACAATAACAGAACTTGTATTTCAATATCCTTTGGTAGTCCACACACTAAAAAGTACTTCTTGCCATGAATGCAAACAGCAGTTTGCATATTGGCTACTCAGCAGTATTTTAGGGGGACAATGGGTGCAATATGGCAACTGCAGCTGTGAGAGGCCAGGATATGAGCTGCCTCTTGCCCAGCCAGCCCTCATGGCAAAGATGTCAAACGGTGCTGCCTCTCTGCCCTCACACATGGCACTGTGCCCACTGTCCCTGTGTGTCTGCTGCAATTCTGGGCAGAGCTCTGGGGCCATCACCCCACCTGCTCCTTTTCTCAGATGTGCTGTTGCATCTGTGTCCACACAATTTGTTCCTGTCTGTTAAGTGCCACTCTCCAGCCAGGGGCACAGCTCACTGGCCAAGGAGTTGGTGGTGAGAGCAGAAGCTGTGTGGAATTGAACTCTTCTGTGTTAGTGCTTCACAATAATGCCTGCTTCATAACACTTTTTGCAGCCTGTTGTTAACGTGGGCCTGGCACTGGGATGTTCCTGGATTGTCAGAATAGAATATGTTTTTGTTCCCCACCAAATGGTTGCAAAACCATTCCAATTGCAGTAAAAGAAATAAAATGAGGAATGGAAATGAAGGACTTCTCTTTGAAGGACTGAAGGGAAATGATCATATGGGTAGAGGGAGCCCCAGCCCAAAGTGTTGTAAACCCCCTGCACCACCATGCACACACACATTTTGCTCTGAAGTTAATATTGAGCAATAATGGTGTAAGGTGCTGCTAATAATGATGCTAATTTGAGGGCTTAAGCAACAAACTTACACATGGGGATTATCAAGACTTATTTTCCCCCATAAAGTCACCACCCCTGTTGTGAAATGATGTTTTAAATTTAGAGACTGATGATTCCTGGCAGCTTTCTGGGTGACCATGTGGTTCTTCTGAGCTACGTATTTTTTTTTTTTTTTTATTTTATTTTTTTGCATCCATTTTACCCTTTTGAGACCTGAGTCTTTCCTCTCTCTTAGGTTTTCTCCTTACTGGGTTGCTCTGTCTTGGCAGGGATGTGACACAGCCCCTGTAACTCTCTGTAACTCTATAGGGTCACAATGTAGTAAGAAAATGCCCAGACTCCTTTGCCATGTGTGGGTGATGAACACCTGCATTAGGAGGGCATGGAATTCTTTCAAGATATTCCTGAACAGACTTGTGAACAGAAGTATCTCCTGCATCTCAAGACACGTGAAAACAATAGTCCCACAGAGAAAAAGGCACTGTATTATGAAATTTAGACGTGTTTTGCTTACATGGGTCTTAGGATAAATCCTTTCTTTCTTTCAGCTGTGAAATCCCTCTTTCAATCCTTCAAATAACCCATCTGAAAGAAATCATTCCAGCAGAGCCATTGCAATTAATTCTATTATGAAAACCTGTAGTTTCAGATTTTCATTAAACTGACAAATGGTTCCTCAGAGTAATTTTCTAAATTACAAAATATATCTTGACTGTTTTAAAAGGCCTGTTATCACACAGTATCCTGTAACATAGGACTATATTAGTGGTGTGAAATTTAGTCCTCAGCCAGGACTTTTTAAGGAGCTATATTAGTTACTGATGTCCAATATTAGTTTTAAGTTACTTAGGATCCAAGGGAGTTGATTAGTATGCAAGATTTTGGGGGAAAAATTTCCATCTTTACGAAGGCACTGTGAAAACCTTAATGTTTGGAATTAAAAAAAAAAACCAAAAAGTGTCACAGATTGCTAGGTATTATTAATGACATTAAGAAATAGGTTTTTTGCTGGTATTTACTGGCATTCCTAAGCACATCTTTCCCATCCAGGGAAGTTCCTGATTTGCCTGGGCCAGCACTAAGTTAGCTCACGAGCCTCAGAGGAAGCTCCCAAAAGCAGCAGAGGGGCAGGCATGGGAATTTAGCTGAATGGTCTCCTAAAGAAATCAATAATCAGATCATTTCAAAAGAGCCATTCAACAAAAACTTGGATAAAATGACAGATTACTTACAACATTGGTTGAAAGCATTTATGTTGATAATTAAGAATAACAGACAAAGAGTATTAAGTAAAGGAGAGCAAACATCTAGCCAGTCATTAAAAGAATGGAATTTTTCTAATCCTCTTACAAAGATGCTGTTTTGGGTTAAAGTCCCTTTCTGCATAAAGCAGCCACACCACATTTTTTAAGTCAATGAAGAGCTGAGAGCTGAAGCCCAGACCCTCAAAACTACTTTAAACAGACAACTCCCACTGAGAGACAAGCATTTAAATTAATCTGCAGACTGGGTCCATGGGATGAATAAATGGAGTGTCTTTCACTCTGCATTGCCTGGCAAATAACTATGTAACCAAATGAATTTGATACCAGAAATTTATTAATGTTTATTGGTTGGAAGTTTCCACATTCTGTATCACATATGTTTTATCTCAGGGTTAAGAAATTCTAAGAAGTGCTTTTTATTAGGTTAAACTGAGAGATTTTAAATCATACAGAGCCACATTTATGGACAACATCTGGTCTTTCCATTTACTTCCTTTTTTTATTCAGTGATGATTGTTTGTTTCTGGGAAAAGAGGGTATGTAATTGTTTCTATCTGCCTCCAAAGTAACTTCCAATCTGCAAAATAAAGTAAAACTTAAGTTTATTTTTCTGAGGTACCTGAGAATCCCACTCAAGCCTCATTGTCTACTTGTGCTATTCCAATCATCAGTAAGTGCCCTTGATGGCAATTGTCTTCTTTTGAGTCCTTTTGACCTCTCCTAGGATGTGTGAGGCAGTAAGGTCCAGCAGAGGATTCTTCAGTACTAATCTCAAATCCTATTCAATTAGGCCTTCTTGGGAAGACATTGCTTAATGGGTTGGAAGGACCTCAAATTCTGTTTCTAGTCTATCAAACCAGATAAGAGCTCCCTAAGATGCATAATTAACCCTCCCCTTGGCAATTTCTCCTGTGCCTGCTCTCAGGTGCCTCAGTGGAAGTCTCTGAAATGTCTCCATCACCCTGTTTACAGCCCAAGCCTTGAAGAAGTCTCTTTTTCTGCCAGCACTTGGCACTGTCCCTCTCTCCTCAGTGTCCCTGCTTTGCTGCAAGGTGTGAGCAGCACATCCCCTGTGAGGGGCACAGCTGCTGCTTGGGGAATCCAAGCTCAGAAGCCACTGAAGAGTGCCCTGGCCAGCTTTTCCTTCTAGTGTACAGACAGTGGAGCAAACTTAGAGCAGAGCAAGGGCTCAGAAGTCTGGAGAGAGCAAGACTAATGCTCTGACAACTCATTGCACCAGTGCTTTGGTACAGCCTGAGCCCTTGGTGCTCAGAGGTGATGGGGACTGCTCCAAACCATCTGCAGTACAAAAACTATTCACTTTTTCTCAGCCTAACAAACCAACAGAGGAGCAGGTATAATGAGAAAATTATATTTAAGTCGTGTGGGATTTTTCTCTTCAGTAACATACAGTGCCCATATACAAACTGATGGTGAACCCTGCTGGATCCCCTTCCCTAGATATGGAATTAAGTCCATGGAAACTAATGCAGGGCTCAATTTACTGCAGTTAGTACAAGTACAACTGTAAAAATACTCCCACCTTCTCATTTAATTCAATATTTCTGTAGTAAAAAGATGATGGGTCAATATATGTTTTTATTCTCAAGAATTTTTTCCTCCTTAAAGAAAATACCTCGTGGTGTAAACATCAGGCTGCCCTTTTAGTGTAAGGAATGGAGAGAAAGTAGTGAGTTCTTTCTGATTTTATGCACCTCATTTACTTAGGACCCTTGTGGATTAAATCCTGTCCTACAGCATATGCATTTCTAGAAAAGAAAAGGGATAAGGAGTTTTTGGTCTGAATAAAGCTAGTTTGTGCCCCATAACAGCACTGTAGTGGGCTATGGCTTTAAATGCAAAAGTTCTTTGACAAATGGACCATATTATACCCTAAAGGTACATAATCCTTCTTCTGTAACAGGCTGCCTTTTAACCCTGAGTTCAGTGCAACAACAAGTGTTAATGCCCCACAACCTCAGCCTATTTCCTGAGTTAGGTTTTGTATTAAAATAGGAGTTATTCCTAATGATTTTATTTTTATCTTTTCCTCCTGTCTTTTAGTCATATAGTAGCTGATACTAGTAATGACTCAGGAGGTAATTTAGGACTAGGTCAGTGGGGTTAAGTTTACTCTTCACCTCCATCTCTGGCCTCTGTAGACAGTACATCATCAATTCCATAACATAGCACTATAGCAGATTTCAGGCTGTGAATAATAATATGATTCAAAGTCTCTTGAACCCTCTGTAATTACTTCTATTAACAGATGACTTGGTGTTTAATTAGCAAGTCATTTGGAATCAGCTCATACAGTAAGTTCTATTTCACATAACTCTTCTTAGAGAGCCCCTTAGAAAGATATTTTTCTGCCTTTAAAAAAAAAAAACCCAATCTGTGTCATCTAAAATCAGGTATTGATTGGCAATTAGCTCTGAGGAGGCTGTGGGAATAATTGTAGTGCACAAAATGCCACAGCCTTTGGAAGAAAGAATGCATTTTCTCATGGAGTGATAACTTTGATGTCATAATTATGATCATTGAACTAGCAGTGGACAGCAGGGAGAGGCCAGGCTGCAGCTGTGCCTGCGGGCTGGTGCTGGGACATACCTGCCAGCTGCAGGGGAATGAGGTTTTACAAACACTCCAGCACTGGTTTTCACAGACCTTTCTCTGAGGTCTTTCAGGTTCCTAAGTGACATGGCTCCTGCCACTGTCCAAAAAAGCAGCAAGTATTTACAATATCAATGACCAAACTGACTGCCAAGGGCCCTTAGAAACGTTGCTGAATTCAGTCAGAAAAGCTCAGCATCCTTAGGCATCTTCATTTTCTTGTCTCATGAGTTTAACTCTCAGAGGTGTGAAGTTCAGTTTTAATTTTTTCTCTTTTGATTTGTATAATGAGCAATAAGGCATAATTGGAGAGTGATTTATCTTTAAATGCTTGTAATTCTCCCATTAAACCGGCTCTGTTCACAGTGGAGGGAAAAAAAGCAATCACTCTGAACTGCCTACAGTGAGACACAGAGCATTTGGTGATCCTCTGGAAATGCTGCTCTGTGGAGTCTCAGGGGATTTCTGGAGTGGTGTGAGCCTCCTCAGAAATGTTCCCCAGTTCAAGCACAGTTTGTGCCTCCCTGGCCTCTGACCAGGATGCTGTGCAGTCACACATGGAGTTGGGTGCTGTGGAAACCCCGAGCAGACCCCCTGCTCTCACCTGGCCCTGGCAGGAGGTGGGCAAAAGTCTTCACTTTTCTAATTTGGACCTCTGAACTCAGCCAGTCATTAAAAAACTAAATTTTGCCAAATGCTGGAATTAAAATCACAAAGTGACAGAAGCCAAGTTTCTCTAAAATAAGTTGCACTGCCAGAAAGATATGACTTGGAAAACTAGACTAGCACATGCTGTTCTTTGGTTCTGCTCTGCAGTTCTGGGGTCTGTTTTGGTTTTTTAATTCTTTCTTTTTCAAGTGCAAACAATGCAGATTGTTTATGTCATGCATACATATTGTATGTTAAGTTTAAAGTCTCATATCTCAAAGGTGAATGTGGTATTGTGGAAATATTTTTGTGTGATTTTCATGTTTGCCAGTGCACATCAAGAATTGATTTCTTCTCATTTTGAGGTAAAAAGTGCAAAGTGTGTGCAACATACTGGCCCTTCATCTAAACTCAGCAAGTGTGTTTGGTCACCCTGTGCTGAAGATGCTTCTTTGGGACTAGGCCCTCATGTGTGGATAGTTTATTCAAATTCAAGTTAGACTTTTTAAATGGTTTTGATTAGCTCCCAATGTTTTTAAATACTCCTGCATATCAGTTGATGTGGTTTAGAAAAGGCTGGAGCAACCTTACCTGTTTTGTCAGTTCCTATCATTGTGTCTTGCTTTGGTCCCTGATTTCAGAGAGACATTTCTAGGCCAGCACTCAGAGGACTAATGTTGTTCAAGCAATGAGCCTACACAATTATTTTCCTAGAGCTATCATGATTCCAAGGCTACCAGCACCATCCCTAATGTCCAGGGATTTGTACTTCGGGAGAAAAAGAAGGAATTCAGATTTGGGATATCTTTGCACTCAGTCAGGTGCAAAAGAGGACTGAAAGAATGTTGTAAAGAGTTCTCTTTGTCCATGCCCCTGTTCCCCCAGGACCCCTGTGCACGTTGCCTGGGTGTGTCTGCTCAGCAGCACACTGAGCTCCCCCAGGAATTGTCTCCTGTCTCAGTTTGCTTCACTTTATATCATCACTCGCTGAGAGGCCACCACCACAGGCATGACCTGAACACTGGAGTGATGAAGAAGAAAAAATCCACCCTGATGGAGACTAGATAGTGACAAAGACTTTATTCTGCTGAGCACCCTGCCAGCTGAGAGGGCCCAGCTCCCAGCAGTAACCCAGCCCTGGATCGTGCTCTCAGGGCTGCAGGCTTGGGTTACAAAGCTGAGCCCACAGCAATTAAACTCTGTGTGCACAGCAGCTGCATTCAGAAAGGTGGAAGAGATTTAATCTTCACCTTTCACCTTGGGTCAAAATACAAGGTTACCAAGACAGACTTATTAAAAATGGATTGTTTCTGCCAATTTAATGATTAAAGATTGCAGTTGTTACAAAAGCACTTCAGTATTTGCTCCCTTTTTTAAAGAAACTTGCAGTTGAGTAGCAAGGAAGTAATAAAGCTGTTGAAAGAAACAAATAAATGTTTATGTCAGACTCCCAAAGTCTGCAGCAGTTTTAGTTTTTCTTCTTGATAAAAATCAGAGAATTATTCTCTATCTTATTTGTGAGTACATGGATTATTCTGCTCATGTATAGACAGTCTCCCAGGACTGAAACTGAAGGTGTTCCTAGCTTAAATATAGTGGAAATGAGATTTTATTTTAGCACAAATAATGATTTAAGAAACAAACCCTATCTGAAACCCTGACTTCTTAGCTGCATCTGGGAAATCGTACATCCAATTTCAACTCACCACTGAAGACTTTGGCATCTTTCATTGTTTTTCAAAGGCTGAATGAAGCCCTAAGGGGAATATGTTGCTGATCTGTGTTCCCAGGATGCACTAAAGATAAACAAGATATGATTAATCACATTGCTATCTCACTGCCTTTTAGATTTGTGATTTGTTTGTGAATTGAATTTGAGGACAAACATCTCTGTGTACAAATAAGCAAATCCCTACAGTCTTTGAGTTTCTCTGTGCATTTAAGTGATTTCCCCAGAGAGATAAATACAGGTTTATTTTTTTTTTTTAGGTAGTTTGATACAGCACATTTTCCAAAGTTTTATTGAGAAATACTTAACTCCAAGAATATATATGAATTCTAAAGATGGGGTCAAAACCTGTGTTTCATGTGGGTAGGGGTTTGTCACTGCTAAAATCAATGGAATCTTTGTCATTGACTTGAAGGGTATGAATGAACAAACAGCCTGTGAACAAGGGAAACTTACTGTCATTATTTTACAGAAATTCTGTCCTCCAGTTTTGCACCATTAACCTCAGATTGAGTAAAGCTGTCAGAAGAGAACAGAAAAAGCAAACTGTGCTGGTAGCAAACCTTACTCTTTAAGGAGAATATTTGGAATGAGAACTCAGCCAAGAACATTGAGTTTTGGAGAGGAATTCTCACCTACAGCAGGAGTCAAACACGCAATTTGGTGTGTCTGTGCTGAGCTCTGGGTCACTCACACAGCAATTGTGTCCCTTTAAAAAGTGATACTGAGTGCACACTAGTTCTCTGTACAAAAAGTGTGTATTTCATGCCTTGTGTGCATTGCTTGAGTTATAGCTAAATAGGAATTTTTAATATATTCCAGATACATTAGGCAACAACTGAAGAAATATGTGAAGCATTCTCTTGTCTCTGTTCAAAAACATGTATTTTATTTATAATGTGGAAACTGTACAGTCATCACAATAGTAACACTCTGACATTTAGTATTTTTTTTTTATTAAAACAATATTAAAATTGTACAGTACTTTTAATGAATTTTCTATTTAAATTCTGATGAATCTCATTTAGAGTTTGAATGATACAGGCTGATACAGGTCATCACTTACAAATTAAAAAAAGGTTCAGCTCAGTGTTTCCAGCTCTGGAATAAGTCACAAGGACCTTAGATCCCTGCTACCATGTTGTGGCTTTCATTACAAGGAAAAAATAGAACTCTTGCTGTATATATAGCTAAACAAAGATAAAAAATGAACCAAATGGAGCTGTCAGAGCATCTCAAAGCTTTCCACACTTTAGGTGTGTCTTTTGCCAGCCAAAAGTCCCCATCCAGTCCCCGTGCCAGCTCCCAGCACAGATGGGGCGAGCTCTCCCAGCCCTGGTTGCCAGGAGCAGAGCCCTGCTGGCCAAGGCTGCTGCCCCCCTGCCTGGCACAGCTGTGCCTCTGCTGCATGCCCTGCAGCATCCCTGGCAGTGCAGGATGCAAACCCAGCCCTGCAGCCCTGCTCAGCACAGGGCAGCTCTGCTGGGGGCAGCATCATTGCACAAAACCAGCCTCAGGTGGGGCTTTCCCCTGGGCTCCAGTCCTGACCTGCTGGGCAGTTAAGGGCAGGAGGGATGACATTCTCTTTTAGTTTGTGCAGAAAGTATATTCAGTACCAAAGTTTGAAAGCCTTTAGTTAAATTGATAATGCTTTGAAATAGTCGTGCCCAAAATCTGAAAATCTTTAACGTTTGAAAATGCAACCATTACTGCCTGGTAATTTAGTAATCTAGAAATTCAAGGGTATTGCAGAGCAGAATACAGAAGCAGGGGTAGAAATGGGTGTAGCTGTGGCCTTTCTGGGTTTGAGGGGGTTTTCCTTTGTTTTATTTTGTTTTCAAGTGTCTCATCATCTGTAGTAAATGTCTAGTGAGGGGAATGATGAAAACTGGCACCATCTGATTGAATTTGTCCTTCATTTCCTTAATTTATTCTTTTATACAAATAGAATAATTTGGGGTTTGATTAGACTTTTACCAGGACTTTTGTGTTCCAGGACAGAATTTTTGCTGCTAGATATTTCAGAAGTCCTTTATTCACTCATAGATGAGTGTTCCCTCATCTGTGGAAACTTAGTCTTTAGTCCAAATCAGACAGATGAGAGCACTGACCACCAGATTTTTAACTGGGACTACAGCAGACTCCCCTGAGTTTCTGGTCTTTTGAATAAAACTTTTTAAAGCCTTCTTTTTCATCCCAACAGGGAACAGGAAAAGATTTTCATTGAAAGCTGAAAAAATTTCATGGTACAGAAACACCACTTCATATCCATATGTAATCCAGAACTGAGTTTGTCAGTGCAGTCTGAATTCTGTCTTTGATCTCTAAAAGAGAAAAGCAGCCCATGAAAACACTCCTGAACTAAAAGAACATAAACAGACTTAAAATGCCACTTTCTGATGGAGCATATCCCACAAAACTTAGAGCCCAGTGAGTTTAGCAGGGAGACTTATGCTGCAGTAAAGGGACAATTTCAAAGCTCTGAAATTTGATTTCATTCTTAATCTAAGATTTATCTGAATTTCTTTGCTGGATTTCCAGCCTCATTATCCACTAACTGGCATTTTGTTTCCCAAGAAGTGTGGCAGAAGAAATCATTGTGTTGGTAAAGAATGTACACATCCTTCTTCACCTTCCACACAGGCTTCTCTGCAGAGATCCTTTGATTTGAAGAACCCCTCAGATTATCTCAGCTGATCCTTGTTTGGGAATAAATGGGCAGAGATAAATCACACTCTGCCTGTCTCCAGGTGTGTGCTAAGCCTGCTCCTCAGCTGGGAGGCAGCTTTGAGTGCTCCCATCTTTTACAGAAATGAGGGGAGCTCAGGTGCCTGCCCGTGCTCAGAGGCTGCAGGGAAGGGTGGGAGCTGCAGCACCCGGGGCATTCCCAGAGCACACTGAAAATCCTGAAACCCCAAATGATCCTCTCTGCTGATTCTTGATGAACCCTAAGGGAGAGTGTCTACCAGGATGGAAAACAAGTACTGTGGATCTTAGTGTGGATCCTTTGTCACCAGAATGTGAGAAAAATAAGGCATAATTATTTTTAAAAACCAACCAAAAGAGCACACATTGAATATCCTACTAGCTCAGCAAGGGGCAAGGGGGCTCTGAATGACCCCAAATGGCTTAGCTGTTATCTGTCCTTTACGCTGATTTTATTCATGGAAAACTTGTTTTCCTCTCAGCACACCACAAATAACCAGTCACCTAAAACATTAAATAATGAAATTCAAATGTACTGAGTTAATCACTGGAAAAGTGCTTCATCTGAAAACTCCACGGGGGATCACATTTCAGAACACAAGTGTCCTTGTACAGTGTGCATTTCCTCTTTGGTTCACAGGTTTGCTCATGCAGAGATTTAGAGTAATATTGAATTACTGCCTGAAGCCATGCCTGACTATCTTTTTCATTAATTACCTTCCATGGCTTTGGGACAGATTAACTGATAAATATATGAATCCCCAGTGCAGTAACCTTTCCTGTGTACTCAGAATTACTGAGAGGCATGTAATCTCAGAATCTGTGAAAAAACTTTTTTTATTTCTTCCTGTAGATTATTACTGAGCTTTTGCTGAGTTGCCCATCCATGCTGCTGTACTGTCTTTGCTAAAAGATGCTGTTAACCAACAATTAGAACCTCTACAACAGTCCAAAAGGAAGATTGGTATGGTTTTTCAGAGAATGTATTTGTTTCTCTTTTGTTCATATGTTAGGAAGAAAGATGGGTAAAACTCCATAATGCCCTGTGTTATCTATTCTGTGCAACAGATGCTTCAGGGTAATGTAAGAAATGCAAATGAAACAACTGTTTTTCTGGTTTGATTTTTGTTTTGTTGGCTTTTTTTTCTTTTTTATCTTTCCTTAGGAAATGTCTCAGGAACTGGTCATTCTGGAAGGCTAATCACACTGTTAGGAAAAAAAAAAAAGCCTAGCCTCAGTTGCAACTGAGTTTTATGTTTCTCTAAGCTGCCCTTCAGCAAACTACTTGCCACAAGATATTTGACCAGTGTACCTCCTCCTCTGTGCAAAAATTACTCAGATTGTTTAAATTTTTAAATTCAGTGAGAAACGTTTCAAACACTCCTTCTGGGCATGGAAAGCTGTTGTATTTTTTTGCTTTAATTATGTCTTGTGGGTATTCTTACTGCATAATCTAGCTAGTGATCTAGTTAGACAATATTGTTGAACAGCAGCCTTGCTGGGATTGCTTGACATTTCCCACATGTAATCCCAAAAGCTTTGCTTTAGGTGACCATTGCAAGTCAAAAGAATCACTGAAGAAATCAAAGCCAATATTGTAAAACAGATACAAAATTAACTGAACTAATGTACTTGCACAGCAGCTTCTAAAGCCTTTGCATTGATGCATGTTATAAATTGTTAGTAATATGTGGTAAGAGCATCTGTTTATAGGAAGTTACTGCAAGTGAACAATACTTTTCACTGATGTCATTATAGAAGCTCAGTTTAGATCTATTCACATTCACAGGATTGGATCTGAGTTAGAATTACACATTCAAAGTTTCAAACATGAAAAAGAACTATAGAGGGGGGAAGCACAAGCAGAGCCCTTGTGATTTTTTTAATCTTTTGATGCTGAATTAGAATTCCCATCAGCAAGAGATATTTTAAAAATTTCCAATAAGGCTCTGTATGCCCCAAAAATATGAGAGCTGCATTGCTAGTCTGTAGCTCCTTAGGGTGGAGAAAGCCTTGGTTTGCATGCCCAAGGAAACAAGTCAGTTTTACAGCAACTTCTATCTCCTGAGCCTGAGCACTCCTATTGCTAAGCATCCATAAAATGTATGCCTAGAGTAATTTTTCTTCCATCTGTTCAGCTTGAATGGAGAACACTTGTTAAACCATGTTTGTAGGGATGTGCACAGTAAAATGCTTGCCCACCCTGATGTTAGGCTGGTGAACTGATCCTTTTAAACACAAAGCTGATATTGTTAGATGGCACAGAGCTTGAACAAGTACAAATATGAGCATCACAGTTTTTTCTTTTCTTATAAACTGGAGTGTCCTTTCCCATTGTTGTTCTAAGAAGACTAACTGCCCACTTAGAATAATTAGCAGTTGAAGTCCACCTGCCAATTGCTTAAAGTTAGATTAAGTCCAGTCTCTGCAGTTTTCCAGATTCAGGCCAGAGCCATGTAAACATGGAAAGTAATTATGTCTTTTTCTCCTCCTGTTCTTCCGTTTTTTCCCCCTTTTCTTTCTGATGTTAGTTATTATAGAAAAGAATTGACTTGAGTTTCAGAGAGTCTGCCAAAAAGCCTCTGGCATTCCCTGGGGGATTGAATTTTACATTCTTCAGCAAGCAATATCTGCCTCCAGAAATGCAAGAGGAAAACACTGTTTTTATTTTTAATCTAATATCAGTGTCTAAGCCTAATGGAGCTCTGATTTTTTATTTTCAAGCCTAGGGAACATCATGTGTTGATATTAGTATGTGGCTTTTTAAACTTCATTTGTTATCTTTAAGCAGCTGCTAAAGTGTAAACAAGATGTTTTTCTCTTCTGTGTTAAAAAAAGCTCTTTACTTATCCAAAAACTCCACTGCTATCGTGCTTATTGGGCTGTGAGAGTAGCAGTGAAAAAACACTATTGAATGCAGCAAATCTTTGGTTTATTTCAAAGCCTTTCTAAAGTACAAATCATCTGTTTCTTTTCAGGCTTTTCCTTCCTAGCAGAAAACTAAAGCAAATCAGTTAGCCAGGAGATAGTAACATAAGAGGCTGTGATTTTTTTTGCAAGGATAATAAAGAAGGGATTTCATATTTCTGACAGTGATTTTACATATAAAATTCATGTACAATCTAGAATTTTAAAAGGATCTTGGTTGAGCACGTTAAAGGAGGCCTGATTGCTTAAAAGACCAGGAATTACAAAGGTAAGGCAAGCTGTAATCTGACTTTTTAGGATTAGCTCTATATTTCTCTGCCAGACCACAAAAACTTTCCAAAAATTAAAAAAAAAATTTAAAAAAATAAAGAAAGCAGTAGGGGAGAAGAGTGGTTTTGAACATTTTAAATACAGACAGCAGCAGCATGTCTGTATTTAGAGGGAGTGCAACAGGTGACTTTCAGGTGAGGCTTTTACCATCTCCTCCAGCTGTACTCATCTCCAGCAAAATCACTGATATAAAATCACCAGATATAATAGATCACTGAGACCAAGACCCTTCCTTGAAATGTACAGGATATATACATCCTGCAATCCTCTGTGGACTCTCACAGGAAAACTCCACAACAATCATGTTTCCAAATTACTCCTTAAAGATCTTCAGATTTTTTTTTTTATTTGCTTTGATTCCTTTCTCATTTTTAGCTTGAGTTTCACTTGTTCTGCAACTTTAAAGTAATGGTATTTGCCTGGAAACCCATGATGCACACAAAAATATATGTACAAAGGTACATTTTAGGACTCAACTGCAGCTTATGCATCTCCCTTAGTTAGATGCATATAAAGTGTGGCTCAGGAGTCTTCTGGCAACTGCAAGTCCAGCAAGTGGCTTGCTCAGCCTGGCACTATTTAAAACCACCAAAGGTCTGTGCAGAGCTCTGTGCAAGCAACTTGGCCCCCATATGGTAAGCAGAGGGTTCTGAAACAGAAGGCACTTCTGGGTGTCTCCTCCCCTCCCCAAGATTTGTTTTGGCTCTGCACAGGTTTTTATTCCACACTCTGCAGTGCCCAGTGTGAATATCTCAGTGGGACATTCAGCACTGGTGCCCTTCACCACAGCTCAGTCCTGTCCATGCTCATGTGGATGCCTGTTCTGAAACGAGTGGGTGTTCACAGACTTGTTTTGTGTTTGTTTTGGAGAATAAAAGGGTTAAAGGACTGTGCTGTATGATGGGGTTATAGGCAGCTCTTCCCTGAAGAAGCTTTGTTTCCTGCAGGTTGCTGGAAGGTGGTAGGGAAAAACATCACACCAGGTGCAAACCTCTTGGGATCTCCCAACTCTTGAGGCAGAGTGTGTGTGTGTGTCTGTGTGTGTGTGTGTCTGTGTGTGTCTGTGTGTGTGTCTGTGTGTGTCTGTGTGTGTGTCTGTCTGTCTGTGTGTCTCTGTGTCTGTCTGTGTGTGTGTGTCTGTGTGTCTGTGTGTGTCTGTGTGTGTCTGTGTCTGTATCTGTGTGTGTCTCTGTGTGTGTCTGTGTGTGTCTGTGTGTCTGTGTGTGTCTGTGTCTCTGTGTGTCTGTGTCTGTGTCTGGCTGTCTGTCTGTCTGTGTGTCTGTATCTGTCTGTGTGTGTGTGTGTCTGTGTGTCTGTCTCTGTGTGTGTGTCTGTGTGTCTGT
>VXBS01004206.1:350983-369995 GCA_013400255.1 Sitta europaea
TTTTTTTTTTTTACCCAATTACTCATGGCAGTTTTGGCACCCAAAAGAAAAAAAAAGATAATCAGTTCCCAGATGTATAATTCTGTTTAAGCCTGTGGGACATGAAGCTGCTAAGCAATATGCTACTTACTTCGTTGTCCTGACAGGTCTAAGACCTTCCCACTAAAATTTCATGTTTAAGTTAGATGCAGAAATAAATTCAGAGATCTGAGAGAGGAAAAGAAAAGCACACCCTGTCTCAATAGACTGAGGTGATGATCCCTTTTTTATTTATCTTTAAACAGAAAAAGGCTTAAAACTAGAAATTAAGCCTTTCACGTGGCCACTGGTAGTCTTTAAAGGAACTACTGTAAAGTGAAGAACTGACAAAATCCAATGAATATTACAAATACCACTGCAGACTGATTCTGTTTGACTTTTATCATAGTTTGACAACTTCCATTTGTGTTGCTACAACACATTTTCAGTGGAGACAATTTCAAGAGAAGATATACTGCAATTAATGTAAGTCCCATGTCACAGGTTTTTTACTCAGCTTAAGAGTAAATGAAATCAGTCCAATTTGTGGGGAAAAAAAAAAAAAAAAAGAAAAGTAGACTAGGGATTTTTCAGAAAAATCAGTCATATCTGAGTTTTTATATTCAGATTATGTGAATGAATATGTGCTATACTACACATCTCCTGAGGTGTTCTGGCATTTAAGATTGGAAATTGTGTATGTAATACTTTTGTCATCTTGCCTCTTCTTTGTTGTTCACAGGGAAAAAAATCTAAAATTTTGTTAGTTGGCTAGATGGTCAAAAACTCAACACATTTGTGAGAAGTATAAATGCTGCAAATGTACCTTGACTTGTTCACTGTAACTCAGCTTGGCTTTGTTTTACCCCATATGCTGTTTTATTTTATTCCAAAGACATAGGGGGAAAGCTACTAGATCATCATAAGACACATCAGTGTTAATGTTTATGTTAATTATTAAATTAAATGACCCAGATGTGCTGTGGGAAACCCCTGTTTAACCTGGGGTGGTGTGATAATTATCAGAAAGCTAATTTTAAAATATCCTCTGAATAATCTCCCATCTCTATCAATTGCTTTCTATCTTTCCTTGTCAGTCTTAGGAAGCTGAATGAAATCCACTTCTCTCCACAAAGGCATGTAACCTGTGGAAGAAATAATGCCACATTTACAAATACAAGAGAGTATCACTGAGAACAAGTGTCTCATTTCACTGCCCTCTCATTATCATAGAAAATCGAAGTTTTTACAAAGGACCTCAGGAAACTTCTGTGGGATATAAAACAGAGCCAGGGGGCTTGAGGCAGGGTTTTGATGCTTTGAAGCAGCTTTCCAGTGTACTTGAAACAGTATAGAGAATAGTAACTTTTTCTTAATCCTCTCTTTGAATAAAAACAGTGACATTTCAAAGGCTGAGACAGTTTTGAAAACATAACTAAGCTGCACCCCTTTAGCTTTGCATCGTGCTAATTCTGTGGGATCATGTGTAACCAAGGGCTAAAGTGAATAACTGGATCAGGATTTGTGCCTCTAGTTTAGCAGGACCTCTGGTTCATACTTTGAATCAAACCAACCCTGAACATTTTTTTCCCTCATTGATCCCTGCTAGGAAGTTCCATGAAAAGCACAGGCAGCACAATGCATCAGCTCTTTTCATCAGGGCTTTTTAGGTCCTGGAAAAAGTGAACAAAATATTCAGGCTGCTCTGTTTTTAATGAAGGTCATGGCACTGCATTTTGTATCTGTTATTTTCTTCAATAAGTTTGTATCCCTTTTAGTGTAGACAGGGAAAAATAGAGCTAGAATTGATGGAATTCCTCCAAATAGGCCACAGAACAGCAGTTTAGTAAGACAAATGCTTTTAAAATAATATCATTGCAACATTTGTCTCTTCAATATGCAGAATAATTCCTGGTATTCCTTTATTATTTCTAATGTCTTTGGTCAGAGGAAAATGATGACTTCCATCATGAAACCGAAAGAAAGGAAAACCATTACAACCAATACTGTGATTAAGAAGTGGAATTAAAAGAGCAAAATCATTGAAGGAAACAGTCTTGCACAAGCCCAAAAATCTGTGACAGCTCTGCCTTCCATCTCCACGAAGCAGCAGCAGGGGCTGGGAGGGGCTGCAGAGCTCTGCTGTGCCCCTGCTCCCCTGCCCTGCCCAAAGCCCCAGCCTGGGCTCTCTGCTCCAGCTCCCTTGCTGGGGCAGGCACTCGCTGCCACTCTCTATAAATCTAATGTCCCTGTTGGAAAGTAGGGCCAGAGCCCCACTGCTGAGACAGTTTCAGACATTCTGCTCCTTTTCAGTTGCTCTGGGGGTTGTGCTGAACTCTTTGCTGCCTATGATACCAAGCACAGATAAAATAATTGAACATACACACACTTGGCCGACATTTGGGAGGTTAATAAGCCAAGTTGTCTTAATTTTCTCTGAAAAGAGAGGCTCCCTATTCCTGTTATCATCTGAATAGACCTTCTTTGTGTGTTTTCCAGTCTTTTACCTTTCTTGATTGTCAGTGATGAGAATTTATATGCACGGCCTCAGGTGCATTGGTACCAGGGCATGGTGCAATAGTTTCAGTAATTCCCTTTACTACTTTGCCTGAAGCCTTGAGAGGTTGCATTTGCTTTTTTTAATGCTGGCTGTGATCAAATAAAATGCCATGCTCATTTTCCTCCTTTGTTGCATAAACCACGGTCGGTGAGCTTGGAAGGGAAATTCTGCTTTTCCCTTGCTGACATCTCGCTGCCCATGCAGCTGAGATCTTTGCTGTGCAGCACTCCTGCCTTCCTCAGCAGGGGCTCAGCACCCTGGCTTCATGGGACCAGTAACTTTGATTTGATTTCAGTAAATTTGAATCTATTGATTGTTTCCAAAGTCAATAATGAAAGTATTAAATACACCCTGCTCCAGACTAATGTTTTTTAGATGCACATCTAGTAACTCTCCAGTCCTTCAGGTTTGTGCTTTGTTGTGTTTTGGGTTTGTTTTTTGTTTGTTTATTTACTCTCATCAGTTCTTATTCAGTTTGTTAGATCTATTGAAATACTGGAATGAATATTCACCTTCTCAGTATTATTTTTTCTCCCTTGGAAACATAGCTGATGATTTTCTGAGAGCCAGATAATTTCCTTTTTCATATAGCAGTGTGTAGAGTACTTTTGGCATACCTTTAACAAAGCTCAGATGTGTTTTATTCTGTTTTCCTTTTATCTTGAGGGGTCTTTAATTTAATCTTACTATTTTTTCCTAGGTTCTAGTATTAACAGCCCATGATGGCACCTGTGATTTCTCAGACTACTCCTTTCCCACTCTGAAATATAATTCTCTAGCTGTGTAGTATGAATACAGTGGCATGAGTTCAGCTTTTTTGTATGGAGATTCCTTGGTGTTTCTTAACTTCAGTACATTTAACTCTGAGCTTTTCTTTAATTTCTGTTTATATCAATTACCTTTTCTTGTGTGCAAGTGCTCAAAATCATAAGGCAATGAGCTGCTCTCAACAGCAATAACAAGATCTTTGTGAGTAATTTCCCAAATATCATAATTAAAATCTATGTTTCATTAGGTTCTCAAGTGTTCTGTTTACTCTAGACAAAGGAGGGGGTTTTCATAGTCACAGGTAGGATTTAGACATCAAATCTCACCCTTTCACCTTTAGAAAATCTTCCCATGAAAATCTATATGATTTCTGAACTATTGTTTCTCAGGAGGCAGAGAGTAACATAAGGAGCAGCTACCTCTGACTTTTTTTAATACCTGCCAGCTCTGCAGCACCTGTGGCTTTTTTCTTTGGGGCTTCAGTAATTAGAGCTGTGTGAAGTTTCACACGTAGAATGGGACTGGATGATTCTGGCATCTAATCAGGTCAAAGGCTAAATTCCTCTGATGTGCAACATGTTACCCTAGGCTGAATTACAGCCTGTAAACCAGAATGGTTAGATCCTTAACTCTGGAATATTAACTTGTTAATTTATTTTTTTTTTTTTGCAATAAATAAGGAATCACCACATCACACAACTGTCAATTTTATATCACTACTGGCATCTTCTGCCCACGCCCCAATCATAGGATGTGTTTCTCTGCTCTGTTGTAATCTCTCTCTGATTTCCTAATTGCAGGAGGGTATGTGGATGACATAAAGCATCCCACAGCCTTGGCCCAACAGGCTGATCCTCTGCTGACATAAAGCAGTGTAGCTGCCTAAATTGTGTGCTCTGTGAATCTGGCCCCAAATGTGGCAATCTCACTGCAAGTAACCACTGGTCTAGACTGGAATATGTAAAATGGCAGGCTTGATTTAAATTGTATAAACTGGTTATGGCCTTGGGCCTGCCAGGAGAATTACAAGCTCTGATCAAATGTACAAATCAGGGTTCTTAGAAGAATCAGATGGTAAGGAAGCTTTGCAGATAGGTGCACACTTGGGCACAGGTTTTAAACAACCTCTGTGTAGAATTCTGCTTTGTGCCAAGTGCCTGGAGAGTCAGATACCCATTTCCTGCGTGCTTTCTAAAGCTGATGCATTTAAAGTACTGAAACGTTTCCCTAAGATTTATATGTCCTTCCAAAGGGTACCCAGTGAATAAGCTAAATGCCTGGCATGCTTTCATCCTGGCTCTGGCAAAAGCTACAGACAACTGGGTCCACAGTTTGAAAATGCAGCTCTCCCCCTTTTCCCAGGTGAGAGCCTTAACAGTTCTCTTTCTTTTGGCAGTCATCATTTCTATCAAGATGAAGTTGCCTTTGGCCAAGCCTCTGGGATTTCTGCAAAGCTTTTCTCAGCCACAAATCATTTCTTCATTCAGCATGTCACTTGACATCTTTGGTGTTATAAATTAGTTCAAGAGGGTGTCCACCCATCTCACCTCCTCACCAAGGGCTCAGTTCTCATGTTTTCTGAAGTTATTCATTTTTGCTTTAGGGGACAATGCAGTTTTACTCTCTTACTGTGCTATCAAGAGAACAAGTCCCTTTGAGCCAAACACCTGCTTTCCTTTAGAAAGAATGATGGGGAAATGCTTTTTGAAAAGCCTCTATTTAGCTACTCTCTTAATTTACAAAAAGTCTCTTATTACTCAGATCCCCAGAGGTTTACTCAAAAAGTATAGCAGACCAAAGTAAAAAAGAAAAACAAAGTGCCTCCTCTCTCTTGCCACAGCAGGGACAAAACCATGGCAATGTGCCCTCAAGGTTACCAGACCTTTATTCTCTCATGGAGTCAAAATCCAGAAGCATGTAGTCTTCACTAGGAAAACAGCAGGTTACTTGGGAGGCATTGCTGGCCAGTGCTTGCAAGTTGGGAATCATTTGAGACACACTGAACATTGCTTCTCCTTGCAGGCTCCAGTCCCCTTGTCCACACACTTCCCCTCAAGTTGAACAGAGAGATGGTTGTGCTTGTTAGAAAGTGCCCAGGATATTCATGGAGGCTTCGACCTGTCATGATTTCATGCTTCTGCACCTCTTTCTCTTCTCTGGCAAATCAGAAAAAAGATGGCACAAAGCCTTATTCTTTTATTCCTATTCTTGGCTAAGAGAGTTAAACACCTAAATCTTATTGAATTCCTAATTCTCATATTATTTTTTGGGGGGAGGGGGGAAATCACACCCTCAATTCCTTTCTCCCCACAGGTTTTAAGGTGGCAATTAGCAGAGCTAACATGTCTGCTCTGAAGAGCATTGCCACAATTTCTGGGTATGCCATGTCCTCCTGTCCATCTGTCTTGAGTGGTGTCTCTCAGTGCCACAGGGAAGGGCTGGTTTTGTTGATAATGAGAGAAATTTTTTGTTGCATAGTGCCAGAAATTGTAAGTAACAGATGATGTTCTATGGACTCAAGAGCACAAACACTCCAAGCATACATTCAATGGATTTCACTACAATTTAAGCTGTTGTGACCTCAATTACTTTGTCATTGTAACTGTGCATGAAGAGCTCAGTCACACACTGCAGCTGCATTGTACTGCACAAACACACAAAAAGAGGAAAAGGTATTTCTTGCTACCAAATGGTTTATGCCCTTGGGTCATCCTGCCTCTAGTTTATTATCTTGCTTTAATATGTGCAGAACAGCGTGCTGCAATTTGTTTCTAGTCTAACATTCTCAGGCCAGGGACTTGGCTGTCACAGTGACTCCTGTGCCTGCTCCTGAGCTCTCCAGGCAGTCTTGTGAAGTTTTGGTCTGTGGCCACAGCAGAACCCTCAGTGCTGCCTCCACACTGCTTCCTGACTGCCCAAAATGAGTCCTCTCCGAGCCCAGGTCGCTGCATCTCCTTTTGCTTTGCCCTCTGGGCTGCTGTGCATCCAGCTGTTGGCTGAAAAAAGCAAAGCAGCATCACCTTCAGACTGGATTTCTTCCCTTCAGCTCAATCCAGATTTGGGAATTATTTGCAAGTCACAGGAATATCAATAAAGAAATTGCTTTAACTGATGGTGGCTTTGCCTTGTGTGTTGGGGGTTTTCCTTTGCTTGTTTCTGTTTTGTTTTTTTTTCCTTCCCATGGTAGTAAATTCTAGTCAGTCCCAGAATGTTCAAGATACAGGTCTCAGGTCAGGATGAGCTGGGGCAAGAAGTCAAAAAGGCAACTCAATTATCCTAACCTGGAGACTACTGACAACTGTGTGGGGAATTTTTCATGTTATGCTCTTTTGAAGAGAGTTTAAAAGGAAAGAAAATGAAAAGGTGTGTCAGCTTTCTAAACAAAATAGACAGAGATTTTAGGAAAAGAATAATAATTTTCTGCATGAGCTGAAGATACAGGTTGATAATATATCACCTGTAACAGATGATATGTTTTGCAGTTTAGTGGGGAGAACAGAAAAGAGTTTTCAGGGGAAAGCAGGGGCAAGAACCCCTGCCTTTGGTGCCTTAAACTCTAAGATTCTTCATTTCCAGCAGTTGGGTGGGGGCAGAGATTGAAAAAACAAAAAAATTCTTAAATCTTAGCCTGGAATCCTTTAGAGATGCAGTGAAGAGCCAGAAAGTATGTTATGAGTAACAGTGCACTGGCAATGAAATGTTGAGGAAAGGACAAATATTTATGACAGATATTTTCAAGCTCAGCAGAAATGAATTTTCAACTTGGTCTCAGATATCACACTGTAGTCTAGATTATGTATACTATAAATATCATGTATAGAGTATAATGTCTCTCTTAGCTGTGTACTTAGGCACTATTTCATTGGAAACAGAGCATACTTAGAAATATTTTCCATAATGACAACTTTGACATTATATATGACTTAAAATGTGAAATAGTTCAAGACACAATTGCACACCTAAATGGAAAAGCAACTGCAGAAGCATAATATCATATTGACAATAAATTGCATGCAATTTTACAGGCACATAATTTCACTTCTAGTGACCAAGTGTATTTCCTCCCATTTGCACAGCCTTTGTTGCACTAGGACAGTAGTTAGTGTATCTCTTTCATGTGAACAAATGAAGGAGGCTTAATAGAGAACTGCAAAATCAGTTGTGTCTTAAAAGGAACAAGAGTCAGATGCCTTTTATTCTGAATGGATACACACTTGGCAGGTAACCTGATGGACCCTAGTTTGATACTGAATAGCAAAAGATCAAAAAGTCTGATGAAATGTGAAAAATAAATTACCTTTTCTTTCTCATGTTTGTTTTTAATGCCTCTGAAACGTTAATTGAAGCTTGGCTATATGTTTCTAGTGAGTGTGTGAGGGTGGTCCAGAGGCTGTATCTCTGAAATAGGAGGGAAATCCTTTGTGTGTGCTTCTATAGGCAGAGGGAAGCCTGTGCACTGTGGGGGCTTCTTGAGTTTTGAATCCATTTTTCAAATGGATTTCCAATGCTCAGACAACATTTTCATTTGCTCTCCAGTTTCTGCATTTGGTAAGAACTTGCCTCAGTACAGTTCAATTTTCAAAAATTACTACATTGAGAAAAGCAGTCATTCTCCAGAGCAAACACATAATCTCATCCACGAAACACACCTTGGATTTTACTCATTTCTCACTGACAGAAGGTGTAATTTAGCTGTCTGAACTGGAGTCATTCATGATGTACGTCAGACAAGTTATTTTTAACACCCTCACAGGCACACACACGCACAAAGAGCCAAATGACATTGGAGTTTTTCACGTTCACTCCCCAGTGCTCTTGCACACATCCTCGGTGGCATTATTAAGTGGAGCTTTTCAAACAGATGAAGTATGTTACTTACTGTGGCTAAACTGCAATGAAAGAAGAGATGGCTGTTTGCCAGTGAATGGTGTGTAGCTTGTAGAAGCATGTAATTACATAAATCACAAACATATGCAGAAGATGTTTTCTCTTTACATTTAACTGGTGTTGCCTGGAGTTATAGCTGCTTGCAACTCTATTTAATTACCATAATTATTTTAAATGTGTATATCTGGCAATCTTTGAGCTTTATGAGAATGTTATTCATACCTTATCTGCAAAAATCTAGAGGGTCCCATTCTGCCCCAAGGGGCTGCAGTAACCAGGTTTCTCCAGATTTCAGGCATAGGATGGCTGTTATGTTTATACCTTTACTTTGATTTACATGTTTTTAAAAAACCTGAGCCTCTGAAACTAATCAGATCTTGAAATCTCAGTAGACGCTATAATTTCCTGGTAGGAAATTAAGCATTGTACATTGTTTGTGGAAAGAAAGTACCTGGAGAGGTCCTGATTAGCTTCTTTTACCTCTTAATTTGCTGACTGTGTAAATGTTGTTTGGCCAAACAGATTGACAAGCATCTAGAAAAGGTATTGATTGTGTTAAAATGGATGCTTTCTGTGGGAAATGTAAAAAAACCCTGATAGACCAGTTAGGATTTCACAGCTCATTTTGTCAAGCAGTGAAATGAGTTGGAGCAAAGGATTTTTCTAAATTCTCTTTTGCACTAGTGCAGGCCCAATTCCAATAGTTGATGCTAAAGGAGTTGCCCTAGAAACACCACAGTGTAACAGAGGTTTTTTGTGTCTTCTCTCATGTATGTCAGTTTAGTGTTGGCTTTGTGGAATTTGATATTGGTTGAGTTACTCATGGCTCAGACCAGTACAAATGGGAGAAGACATGAACACTGATATATAGGATGACTGGCCAATGTAGACACACCTTAGTGTGCCCTCACTAATATAAAATGGTGAATATAGAACTCCTGCAGTTGAAGCCATTGGAGGTGATGAAACACCCAGGAATAAGAAATCTGATAGCTAAATAACCTCAAAAGGCCAAGCAGCAGGAACCATAGGCAACTGTCACACACAAATGATGAAGAATTACTGTTACAGAATCCTTGTGCACTGAAAGACCAAGAAGGGCAGGTTTTGTGAGGAAAAAAATCAGTTCAGGTCTGCATTTAGAAAAACACATATTTATGGACAAATGAGCTGTGTTACAAAAACCAGTCAGTCAAACATCTGAATGTAAAGACAGTGAAGTTGCAAAGGCTTCATATTACACTAAAACAAGAAATAGCTATTAGAAAATTTAGAAGTCCAGTCCCAGAAATTAGGTAAATATAAATAAATGCCCAATGGAGAGTCAGGCTGAGCCAAGACAGTTCTTTTACTTCATTCAGTGTCAGGGCAATAAGGTAATTGTTTGCACCTTGTCTCTTTTGTCAACTACTGCAGTTAACCTTGCAAGTGATGCCTCCTTAAGAGCTTTTGTAAGTCATGAGATTGTTTTTCTTTGGTTATAGTGTGACATACCAGCTGTAGATCATATGTGCAGTTTTGTGACATGGCTTAGTCTTTTCTTCCACCACCCAAGAGGCAACATATACAAAGCAGTATTGTCAGAGATCAGTTGCTGCAATCTCTTGTGGAAAAAAAAAAAAAAAAGAAAAAAAAAAGGGAAGCCTCTGGAATGCCAGGGAACAATACACTTTCCACAACAGAGACTGGTTTATTTAATAACCACAAATTATTTCAGGTAATTTGGCACCAATTTAATTGCACCCACAAGAATGCCCTGAACAACAACAACAAAAAGAAGTAACAAAAGAACCACCCCTGCTACCAACCCTGTCAGGATGAAATGAAGGCAGAGTTTCCATTCATTAAATTATGATTAGCCTTGCTAATACCTTGTCTATCAAATCCCCATCCCGTGCTGCAGACACATGAAAGGGAAACATGTATGTGATGTTTTGAAAAGGAAGTTGATGGAAAGTGATGTTTCTCCCATGCATTAGAATGACAATAAAATTCTTCAGATGATGGTGCACACTAAAACAGCCATTGAAAATGCAGGCTATGAACAGCTGAAATTAAAATCAAGCCAAGACATTGTCAGTTGATGTCTTTCATTAATCCAAAGAGCAAAATCTCCTAACTTTGAGGAGCAATTATTCTCAATTTTTTTTTTGTAGATTTTATTCTGTTCTATTTCATTTCAAGTATTTCCAAATCTCTGTGTGATTGAAAGACTCTGATGGTTGCATTCACCTACCAGCTCTGTAGTATCAGCATCTATACAGACAATGATGTATGTCCTGTCAGTAGGTTACAAAGCTCTTTACTGAATAGTAGAAGAATGTGGGAATGGGAAATCCCCCTAGTTTTGCCTCTAGGAAGAATAAATCTTGGCCATTTCAGAGAGTGAATCAGATCATGGACATTTGAAAGATATGTTTTAAGGGCTGATGTTGCAGAGCTGGTGTGAGTTCCATTTAATTCAAGTGGTTTGGGTTTCCCCCAGCACAGTGGAGAAATCTCCTCCTGGTCTCCCTGAAATGCTTTTACCTGCAGTTGATCAAAGGCAGAGCAACAGGGAGAACAAAACTCTTCATGAGGAAGCCTTTGTACATCTCCTGATGAAAGCAATGCTCACTGTGGCTGTTTTTCCAGGGAGATTTTACCCACCTGTGGGCCAGAGAGCCTACAAGCCAAGCTTTAACAAAAAATCCCTGTCTACAAATAAGAAAAGAATTTTATGCAAATTGAGTCAATATGATTATTCCTTAAATCTGAGAATTGTTTTGATTGTACCTGATCAAGGATTCCTTAAGATTAAACAAAAAGATCTGATTTCAAGACAGAAGGAGACCATGGTCACTGTTCATTATTCTCAGACTACCTTCTATCCCTCTTTCCAGCTCTGTGACAACTGGTGATTTTGGATCTCATCATTGCATACTCCAAAAAAAGTGTATCTCAATACAGATTTCCTTTATTTTTGAGTGTGCCTCAGGCAGTTGCATCTGTTTGGGTTTTTATAAATCTTATTCCTTAAAATTCTTTTTTAAATTCCTTTGATTCTTTAAAATTCTTTCAAAAGAATCGAAAAAATTCTTTTAAAATCGTATTCTTTTAAAATCCTATTAGAATTCCTGTATCTCTTCAGTCAGGCCTTTCAGTGACCAGGTACATAAATACTGCTACAATTAAACAGAAATTCTCAAATCTAATTGATAAGAATTTGATACTATAGACAGTGTCAGTCTGGATTTTATTTTGTTTGCAAAGGATTTCTTTTTATCCTAACTGAAACTGTTGCATGATTGAGGGAGAGAGGAGAAAGAAAATAGATTTTGCATGTTAACAATAATAATTAGATAAGTGTGAGCTGAAACATCAGGGACCACCTAACTTCATTCAAGCCCACCAGTTTGTCATAAAGTTTGCAAAACATTTGATCTTCTGTTAGAAATACATGATAAATTCCCCATTTTAAAGTTATACCCATACAATGAGGGGCCTTAGTGCTTGAGAGCTGAAGTGAAAGGGGCTGGATGTGATCACAAATTGAACTGTAATGCAATCTGTGCTTTTCCAGTCAAGTTTTCCAGTGATGGTTGAGGTTGGCTAACGATGTCTTTCCTGTGCACTGCCCTAAGGATCTGTTCTCTTTCTCCAGGGCATCTTGGCAAGCCACTTGAAGATATTTAAAATCCCTAATTAAAGCCAGGTATTTCACTTCACTTTTATTTTTAAAACATGAAAAAAAAAATTACTGAGCCAAAGTAAAAAAACAAATATTTTCCATTTGCCATTCATTACAGATGTGAGACAGCCATAAATATAGAAATAGTCAGCTGCAGGTGTAACCCAGTTCTGTTGTGTAATGCACACTTTGTTCCTATAACATTACTAAAAATGGTCTGTCTGGCTAATAAATAGCACTACCGTTACACAGTAAAAGGTGAAAATTAATGTGAATGCTGCTGGTGAGTTAGCCATATTAACAAGCCAATCATGGAGTATTAGCAGTTATAATGGGGAACAACATAAACTTTTAAGAGCTTCTGCAAAAGCTTTCAGTCCTTTCAGTGTTGGGAATTTAAAATTAGTGCTGTCCAGTCACTTTATTTCTTTAAATTTGGGAGGAAAAGTATGTAGGAAGTTTTAAAAGAAAGTCACTGGCATCTGCATCTGAAAATATAAATATAAATAAATAAACTTAGTCCAACCCACATATATCCAGCCCACTATTGTTTCAGATGCTCTTCTGGTAAAGCTCTCTTGCCTTCATCAAAGGTTCTGGCCCATGCATGATAACCTTGGATAGCTAACTGATAAAGAACTGATAACCCCTTACTGATAATAAAATCTCTTCCACACCAGATCAAGAAGGGAGTGCAATCTGAAATGGCAGTGAGTAAAGGGAGACAACAAAAAAACAAAAGACTAATGGATTTCTTCTACTTAGACACAGAGCTATGTCTGACCAACAGCACATCTGGCCCCTTGTCCTCTTGCTGCTGTTGCTTTGGGAGAAATTTAACACCAGATCATATCACCAATATTTCCTCCCTGGAGCTTCTTTCCAGATTGTGTCAACGTTTGAGGGGTTTTCTGAAATACATGTATGTTGGCCATTGTGGGTAACACCCACTAACAGATCTATCACCTCCAAATTATCTAATCCTTCTCTGGATGCAGTTTGGTCCCCAGTTGCAGTGAGCACTGCAATTGAATTGTGTGAAATGCAGCGTGCTGAGAGTTACAGCCTTTGCCAGGGGGGCTCATAGGTCCCTCTTGGATGGGAACAACAGCACAGACTTGCTGTTGTGTGCAGTCCTAGAATGCCTGCCTCAATATCCTGCACATCTGGGGAGAAACCACATGCAGTGTGGCCCAAGATGATAAGGAGGACGATGGGAATCTGCCTAATTAGTAACATATTTTGTGGGTTGCTTATATTTGAGTCAAATGTGCTAATTCCCCTCTCTGTCTTTCCTCCATTCTTTTAATTTTATTCTTGGCTGCAGAAAAGTCACTAAAGAAAAATGTACCTTGAAAGGCAGCTTGTTATGCTTGGCAATACTTTATTATGTTGCTGTGCCTCTGCATCATATTTGATCTGAACTTACTTCATAGTAGTAAGGAGATAAGTAGGAGATAAGTGGATTAAAAAGAAAATTAATTGGAAATATTTCTATTTCATGTATTGGCTGTTAACACACATCAGAGGGTAAAAACTGTTAACACACATCAGAGAGTAAAAACTAAAAGACAAATGTCTGTCAACTTAAAAAAGCAAGTCTGCTCTCAAATCTAGTGCTATGAGTTCCTGTGGAAACTTTTCAATGGCATTCCTAACCTGCCTGAACAAGATCATATGGAAGAACTGACAGTCATTTTATTCTGCTCCATACTTCTGAAATTACTGCAGTAAAAATTTTGCATTTCCCAAAGTCAAGTGCCTACGAGTTTGTACTGCAACTGCATTTTTAATTGCAGTTTATCAGTTCTGTGTTAGGATGTGTATTGGGGTGAAGAGGAGAAGGAAGAGGGAATTGAATTATTACTTATTTATAAAGTGATTCTCATCTCAGTCAAGCTAATGTCAAAGTTGGGAGTTCAGTGGCAGCTGATTAAACCTTAAGAATGCATTGTTATTGCTTGTGACTAACAAGCAAACAGGCAACTTCAAAACTTTCGTGTCTCCAGTCCCTCCTAGCAGCTTTGAACTGCTGTGGTTGGGAGCGCTGCTGCCCTAGAACGCTCCCCTGTTCTCAGGAGTGGGGCCAGAGGAGGTGGATCCTGCAAGGCAGTTCCTCTTTCCCGCAGCTGTGCTCCCGTGGGTGTGATCCTTGCTCTAACCCAGTGGAGGAGGCAGCAGTGCCGTTTTTCAGGGCAGGCACGGCGCTCGCTGAGGAAGGCGCTGCCTTGCAGATCAGAATTTGCTGTCTCTGGGTTTTACAGCTGCTTTGGGAAATGGCTGGGATTTTACAAGCCAGCTCCACTAAACCAGACAAAACTGCCCTTGGTAGTCTCTGCTTTGATTTGCAGTTTAAAGCTATTGAATTTCCATGGCTGAATTTAGTATGGTCCCCTAGTGAAACCCAGGTGAAATGTTGCTGCCAGGAGGTATCAGCTGGGAAAGAAAGGACAGGTTGCACAAGGAGACAGGCTTGGAAATACCCCAGAGGGGCAAGAGCCCATATGAACTACTGCTTCTTGAATTATCTTCTCTGATGCCTGAGGTGAAGTATGCATCTTTCAAGAAAGCAGACTGCAGAGAAATGCCTTGCTGATTTTGCAGTGCTAATGCTGCCCTGAGTTAAAACATTTGATTACCCATCCCTGCTCACACAGTATCTGTGAAATTTCATTGAGGAGAAGGACACAGAGCCAAACCAGCTTTTGGCACTGTGAAAGATGAAGACAGCATATCATGGGTGCAGTACTGCTTTTATGCCTCCTGTTGTATTCTGGAGTTTGTAGCAGTCACAGAAGCAATTTACTGTTCTATTTAGAAAGGAAATAACTATAAATCATAGCTAAGGTAGTTCATAATTCCTATAAAGTGTAATTAAGAGTTATCAGTGTCCTAAACAATCTTCCACTCTAGACACTGCGTGCCACAAGTGGTGTTTCCAAATTCAGTCTTCAGTTATAACTGAATTGGCAGGAAACACCCCAGAGAAAACAACGTTGTTCTAGCTGTATGACTTACAAGGTGTTTTCTGGATACTTTAGGAAATAGTTACTGACTGGCTTAAAAATAAACACAAGAATTGTTTTTATGTTGGAAAGATGGCTTTTGCAAAAAACCTGTGCTAGACAATATCTACATGACTAGTGAGCTAACCTAGTATTTTTCATTGACACGTCATCTTCACATTCTTCATCTTTCCACTAACTTTTCACTGTCTTTTTTTTTTTTTTACCTCCAGGAAAAGAGCAGGAATTTAACCTAGTTTGCTGCAGAGAAAAAATGATGAAGCTAAGCAAAATATAATTTTCTAAAATACATTACTGAAAACAAAAATGGAAAATAGTAAAGTGGGAAATAGATAGGGCCATTTTTAAAAGTCAGAGAGAGAAAAAAAGGAGTGATAGGAAGGTAAAGTGAAAAGAGAGGACATGGTAAAAGAGTTGATATGCAGACAAAATGTAGTAGCAATAAAGAGAAGATTATGAGAAAAGGTTGGGAGATGGGAAAATAATCACAGGCAGAAATTAAAGAGAAAATAAAAAAATATAAAATAAAATAACAGGAGGTGAAAGGAGAGCTAGAGAGGAAATGGGAAGGAAATAAGGGAAGGAAAAGAGAGTTGTATGTAGTTAACAAGTGTTGCTACCTTTGCTCAGAGGAAGTTGATGCAGGGCAGTCAGGCCACTTAGGGCTACAGCATGGAGATTTAGAGGGGCACTGCCTTTTTTCCTCTGATTTTTAGAGCACTCCTCAAGCTTTTTTAGGCAATGACTAGCATAATGAGGGACAGAAGAGAATGTTTAAAACCTGTAAGGTGTGCTTGAAAGTGAAATACAGACACAGCAGCCCCTGCAGAGGAGGTCCCCATCAAGCATGGCAGGCACAGTGTGGGCAGTGACATCCCTGAACTGTTCTGGATTCTAACCTCTACTTCCAGTACTAGCAGTGTTTACTCTTACTGCAGTATATTTTACAGAAAAAAAAAAAAAATAATAGGTCAGCTGGGGTTGTTGGGCTGCTTTGTAGGGCTGCAGAGGGTTACAAATAATCCTAATACTCCATACTCTGGCTTTTCTGGGGAGACCTATCTCTGTGGTGTCAGTGTGAACAAGACAGCAAGCTATCAGATGTGGGAAGCCACTGGAAAACAAGACTCTTTTCCCTCCATTTTAAAGCTCATATTTTCATGACAGAAGTCTGGCATTGGTGTGGTCACTGCTTCAAAGTGTTTTCTGTAGGTAGCTTTAATAAGTAACATTTTAAAAATGTGAATTGCAAGCTCTTTAATGAGCTTGAGCCCGTGAGCAAATGTAGTGCTGAAATGTGTAACAGTAACACTCTTGCCCTGCAGTGGGGCCACCAGGAGCAAATCCTGGACAGGCTTTTTTTGCTGAGCATAAGTTACCTTTGATTTCCAAAGGTCAGAAGAAGGTTAGTTTTTATGGGTTTAAATAAAAAGATCTCTTTTTTATCATCCATCAAGCTTGAGAGTCTTACAGTGTCCTGTCTGATTGGACAGTTTGGAAAGACACAATACAGTGGATGGAGAAAGTCCCAGTGGTGCACGTGAGGAATGACAGTTTGGATTAATTCTGCCTGATTTCAAATTGAATCCACAACACACACGTTTCTTTCATGTTTTTGGGGGTTTTTTTTGGTTTTTTAATTTTGAAGGCTCACAGGACTTGGGCTCACAGGTCCCTGCTCCAGACTGCAGCAGCCAGTGACACACCAACCCCTGCATCACAAAGGTAAGCCCTTGCCATGGCAGGTGAGGTCTCCTGATCAGCACAGGAACCTCTTCCTTGGGCCACGAGAAAGTCTCCATCCACAGCACCTGAAATATTTCTGACATGCAACCCAAACATAATAAAGGTGTGAAGACTAGAAACGGGCAACACCACAGCTCTGACAGCCAAAGCAAACAGAAAACAGCTGAGTACTTATGGCTGCAAAATAGCCTGTTCCTCAGTCCTTCTTGTGTTTCACTGCATCCTCACAGACACCAGCCCACGTACTTCAAAAACCCCAAACGGGTTTTAAAATTATGAAAAGAAGGAAAAACCAAAACTTCTGTGGGTCAGAGATGACTTCTTGGTCCTAGATTCTCTACTACCTTAACATGTTTTGGTTTCCTTGTTGCTTTTCTCTATGTTTGATTTGGGAGGGGGAGATGTTTTTTGTTTCAATCTTTCCTGCTCTTTTGTCTCAGTTTTTCCAAAGTACCAAACAAAAAGTTGGATAATCAATTTTTTTCTACTCTTATTTTATAAACCACTGTCTTCTTAAAAGAGAAAATACCCAGAATTAATGTGGGCTATGATGTGATTTTTCCACCACTCTCAGGGAGATTATTACTGATGCTTGATTAAATAGCTCAAGTTTTCAGTTATTTTTCTGAGAAAATCTAGACAACAGATGGATTCGCTCTTTACTTTCAACATTTCTATATGTAACCCCTTTGCTGCATTTACATCTTGGAAAAAAATAGGAAAGAAGTTGAAGTTAAGCTTCATTTATCTAGATGTTACATTTATCTAGAAAAGTAGAGAGATGATGCTTTTGAATTTGTCTACTCTCTTGAATAAGAAACCAAAGTCTGCTTGAAAACCAGGTACACTTCACCTAAAATTTACCCATGTGCTCTTTGTTGCCAAGAATGGAATGCATTAAGGACAAAAAGGTGGTCTGTCACAGAAGGGCTGGCAGTGCAAACACCCCAGACCTCTGTCTTCTCTCCATACCTGCCCACATCTGCAGACATGTGCATGAACAAACCTGGCTGCTCACATTTTGTTAGAACCCCTGCTACAGGGCAGCCACTTTGTCTAAAAATTACTTTTCAAATAATCATGTACCTCATTTTTTGCATTATCTATTTAACTCCAGGTTCAGTAGTTGCTGAGCACAGAAGCCTCTGAAAAGAAGTAATCATGTTTATCCCACTGCATTTATTTAACTAACGAAAAAGGCACCCTGATTGCACTTGGGTGCAGGTTTGGAAATATGAAGTTTTCTTCTACTTGATTTTGCTTGGCTAAACTCAATAGAATCATGTAGATTCCCCTAACTTTGAACTCCATGTGGAGCTGTAAAAACCATGCTTTGCTTTAAAAATTCCCTGGTCTCTCAGCCACAACCCTTTCTGGTGCATGCATCCTGGCATCTCAAACCAGCGAGTACCGAACACTGTGGGGCTGATCCACAGAAACATTCCTGCAAATGTTTGATTTCAGGTCTTGTTGAGGTCTGAAAACATAAAGCTAATCACACATTAATCTGTTTTATTGGACCAAGACCAGGGCACAAGGGCTGGGAGATGGACCTGTCCGTGCTGTGGTGACAAACATCTGCACCTTGCCTCACAGGCTCCGTGCTCCTCTTGGCTATTTTAGGACAGGTTAGGTACCAGAGCTGGGCGGAGAGGGATGGTTTATTATGTGAAAAAAGGTCAGAAGTTTGCCTGCTTGCTCAAATCAGCCAAATCTGGTTTTAATCTATGAAAACATACTGAAACACCCTCTTGGAGAAAAAGGTATGTTGTGTTTTCCTGACCACCGTTTTCCCTGGTGGCAAGTTTCTCATTCAAAATTATATCCACAGCTTTGTTTATGGGACTTTACAGAAGGCTTTGTATGGGTTAGAGAAGGGAGGGAATACTCCCATATGCAGAAACACAGAACCCATTAAAGCACATGAGGCTCTGCTGGTTTCCCTCCCCAGCTGCTACTAAGTTTATTTGCAGGCTGCAGCCTGGAAAAGGGGCTGCGGCCCATCTGCAGCACATATGTGGGAATTAATTTCCAGCATAGCCACAGGAGTGTGGGCCCAGCAGACCCTCCCCTAACCTCCCCTCCGATCCCCCTCCACGCCGGTTTAATGGGAGCCAGAGCAGCGGAGCGCTGCAGTGGCACGGGGCACGGGGGTCAGGGCATTCCCACCCTGCCGGGGGTTACACAGCACAGCCAGCCCTCAGCGGGCCCAGCAGGGGCGAGAGCCGGGCCGGGCATCCCGAGAGCCGGGCCGAGCATCCCGGGAGCCGGGAATCCCGAGAGCCGGGCCGGGCATCCCGAGAGCCGGGCCGAGCATCCCGGGAGCCGGGCCGGGCA
>VXBS01004206.1:373376-417765 GCA_013400255.1 Sitta europaea
TTTTTTTTTTTTTTTTTTTTTCTTCTGTATTAACCTGTCCTGAAGAACCATAGAAGCAGTATTTGCCAACTGCAATAGGAAATCTCTACCAGCTCAGGTATATGTGTTTACTATGAATTGAACTCACAGCTCTTTAGCACTATGTGTTTAACCTCCAAAGCAGTTGGAGAATTATCTGTGCATTTTCCACATTGTTTTCAGTGTGCTGCTTTGTTGGATGGTGGTTTATTAATGATGCTTGTGATTTATTACTGTCACTTTATTAGATTATTTGCAAATCGGTGACAAAGCACTATGTGGATCATGCCTTGTTAGTCATAAAAGCACTCAAGAAGCCATGAAAATCAGTTAAGCTTGAACCTATTGAAAGAAAGAGCATAGTGCTCTCTATTGATCAGCAGCCTTTAGATATGTAATGAATAGTAGAACTTTTGTAGCACTGTCAAATAGTGTTTTCCTTTGGATCTGATAAATTACACTCTTTTGTACCAGTGGTTTGAGATTGGTTATAAAAAATTCTTGTACAAGTATTTCCTTCAGCTCTAGTACTGGGGTGAGCTTACATGCCCAAGGCAGCTAAATGTTGTAAGAAAAACTGATATTTGCTCTCCCAACACAGTTTTGACCATTAAGTTAATATTGATCTAACTTTCATATGTGGCAGGAGATTGAGGGCTCAATTGCAAATGATTTGTAGAATATTTTTATAGCCTGTGTGCATGATACATGCAGTCTCTCTCAGGTGAATACAGATATGCACATTTGGATTGTAGCTAATTTCTTTATAAATACAGATTGATTTCTGAGTTTCTTATTGAACAGGCAAATATGCAAGGTCAATTTTTTTATTTGTTGTTGATTTGAAGTGAACTGTGTTTACAATATCAGTTCTTGATTTCCTCCTTTCTTTGCAGCTTGTACAGTCCTTTACACAAAACCAGAGTTGGGTTGTAGACAAATGTTGCTATTTTAATTGGATGAAGTTAAAGGCAGAGTTTGTGGTGCAGCAGGCCCCAGGTCTTACATCTGTGTCATTCTCTGAAGGACATCCCTATTAATACTCAGATCCCTGTTAACAGTCAGATGTTTTGGAGGTGTTCCCTAGGATATTCCTCTGAATTAGACTCATTTTCTCCTTCCATCCATTCCTCTTACTTGGAAGAAAAATTACCAGAAGAATGAGTCCAGTAGACTATTTTATTAACAGAATTAGGGACAATAGATTTTCATCAGCTTTTTTCTTTTTTTTTTTCTTTGATGTTTTCTAATGCTCCTTCAGCTTCCTTCAGGGTTTGCTCAGGTTGTTGCTGTTTGAATTAATTCCTTTCAAATGAGCCTGACCTAGGCAATAGTAGCCAAAACCTCTGGGGGCTGCTTGGCAGCACAAAAGAACAGTGACAGTAGTTTGTACATTAGCAGTGCTCTGCTCTGCAAAATAAGGAAAAGGTTCCATTGAACTCAATATCAGATTTCTTAGCTGTTTTTGCAGCTACAGGAAAAATGCAGTCACACTTCCATCTAACACTCAAAGAAGAAGCAGTGTTTGGTAAAATGTTTGTCCCAGTGTTTTTCATCTTTCATGCACAAAAGGATTCAGTTCCCCACTTCTCCTGAAGACAACAGCTATGAAGGCTGAGAACTGAATTTAGAAAATACAAATATCAGTAGAAATACAGTAAGCACAGTTTTCTCTGGCTGGAAAGGCTTGGGTAAAAGGCAAAGGAAGATTTTATGGATCTTTACTTAAAGATTCTATTTTCCAGCCTCTCTGGAACATCTGTTTTGTGACTGACTCTGGAGACTCCAGTTGTAACAGCTCTTCTATTCCAGCCAAACACCTCAGTGGGTTAACCAGCAGTGACAATTTTGGCACACAAATAAAAACTGTTTGCTAAGGTGGGTGAACTGTGTCCTGTCTGTTGGTTTAGCTACTGAATTCACTATAGAATGCCTTCAGTTGATATTTTGACTCTTTAAGTCTTTTCAGTTACTTTTGAATGAATTAATATAAATATTTCTTATATTAAGCTGATTCAAAAGCTCTCTTGGCAACACTGCACCACAGTGACCACCTAAAAAGTAAATGAAAACATAGCTAAGAAGGCTCAAAGCTTAGTAACATCTGCAGTACATTAAGAAAGGTTTCAGAGCTCTAACACATGATCCAAGTGCCAGCATCCTTGCAGAATGTCTTTTACTGCAGCCTGATTTTGCTCTGGTCTTTCTCAGGGCTGGCTTAAAGGGCAAGTAGTCTCTAATGACCACATTAATTGAACCAACAGAATAGATTAAGGAGGGGGAAGTGATTACCATCTCAAATCACTAATTTCTATGTAAATTTTTACATTAAATGGATCTAGATTAGTATCTAACTCAATAAATGCTTCTTATTCTAAGAAGGCAACCATAATTGAGTCAAAAAATTACAGAAGTCTGGTTGAAAATTTCTAGCTACAAAATATTTTGAGGTTAAAGAAAATAATTTCTTGTGACTGTGTAGCAATTCTGATAAAAAGATCTCTCTGGCAGCTGTCATAAGAGCAGAGTCACTGCACTTTAAATGTCATCCCATCACTTAAATCTTTAATAATAATTTCATTTTCTGTGGACAATACTGAAATATTGTCAATACCTAGATGAGTCAAATAATGATACCCCCACCCAATCATGTTTTGATGAAACAGAAGAGATCATAGTATGACTTGACACAGAAACCACATAAACTGGGCTTAAAGATAGTTTGATCAGGAAAGCTTTCCATTCTTTTGCTTGCAGCTTTCAAGGTATCTGTAATCACATATCCTTAGCTTCTCAGAAGAATTTCATCTCTGTGGCAATTTCAGAGAAGCCATGTGTGTGCAGAGCCTCTCATTTATGTGTGACATATTCACATCCCATTTGGAGACTCAGTCCACCCATGCTGCCTGGAGACAGCAAGGGGCAGTCACAAGCAGTGGATATTGTTCTGTTCCAATTGAGTACAATCCCACCCCATGGCCTGTCCTGCAGGAAATAAAACCCAAACAAACCCAAAGGAAAAAACAAGGGCAAAATAAAATCCATAAAGAAAGAAAGGGTTTTCCCTTTCTTTTCCTCTAATAAGTTGTGTCTTTTTATATCCTCACTTGGCTTCTACACTGCAAGTTTAAAAATTTTTACCTAGTGGTGTGTCTGTCATTACCTGCTCTGTGTGACTTAGAAGTTTCAGTAAAATTGAAACTCAGAAAGCTTCTTAAATGTGGGAAAGGGCTGCCACTGTTGGCAGTGTGACAAGACCTAGCATATTGCTGGGACTTTATTAATAATAATAAATAGTAGCAAGATTGACAAGAGAGATGCCTGACTTGAACACAGCTCCATGGCCTGGACAGTAAAAGCTTCTAAAGTAACAGTTTGAGTAGTTGTTAGGAGATCAGTAACAGTCCAGGAAATTTACTTTATGATTTCTCTCACTGAAAAAGTGCACTTACAGACACATAGCTTAAAAAAAAAGATTTATTACTCAGCATAACCTGATCTGGCACAAAAGTAGTATTTTCTACTAATGCACTCAATTAGAGAGGTAGCAAACAGTGTGTTTGATGTGCTCTGAATTATTATTCCTAAAATAAGATGCAACAAAAATTGGAATCATGCTTCCTGAGAACCAGAAAGATGCACTCCATATTTTGTATCTCCTATATTTTCCTAGTTCTTGATTTGGGGACAAATTAAGGGTCTGAGAGTCTTACCCTGGGTTAGTCAGAGCAAGACCCTCCTAAACTGCTCTGTCCATCTGTCTCTCTTACTCTTTGTGCCTCATGCAGGCTGCTTTTGATTCAGGGGCCTTTCCTGTACACCAGCTATGAAGAACTACCAATGTCTCTGATGATGGCTTTGCTAATATTTGTTTGTTGTTGTTATTATTATTATTATTATTTTCTTGCAGTAATATTGTGAAGTGAAAGTAGATTCTGGATCTGCTTAGCCTCCACTTCCCCAGGACTAGTCTAAAGAGAAGAATTCCATTGTTGCAGTGAAAATCTCTCAATACCAACTCCATTTGGTTAAGAAAAGAGAGCAGAAACATGAATGGGGTTGATTTCCTTAAGCAGTTTGGCACAATGCTGATGACAGGTCAGAAAAACCAAAGAATCTCACCAATATTCAAGTAGATAACAAACTCACCTTTGTGAAATGTTGGGGGGTTTTTATATAGCAATGAGAAATAATTCCATCCATAAAACATTTACAAGAGATATGAGACTGTAAAAGATCTCTTGAATCTTTGAATCCACACCTCATTATTATATTATCCCATGCATAAAACGTATGTTAATAATGCAATTTCTATATATTCTACATGAACCCATGAAGTTTCAGCTTAAAATTAGAGTTACTCTTCTTCTGCTCCATTTTAGTATCATACTTTACTGAAGATTAGATACAATCCTGTCACTTAATTTTTGTCACACTGAACATTTTTATCATATTTTTAAGGTTTTCAACACAGAAAAAGAATCCCCCAAATACAATGTAGCCATGACACAAAGTAATGATTATGTCCATTAGAAAAGACACTTGTGTTGACACTGGAAAGGAGAGTGCAATCTTCAGACATCCACACCAGTATTTTGGTAAAAACATTTCTATTAAAAGGAAAACTAGGGTTGAGCTTGCTTTGATTATTTTTGATTTTCTTTCCCAAATAGAAAGTTCCAAAAAGGAGGCCAAATGAGTGCTATAAATTATTTTATAAGATGACTGTAGGTTGTATATTGCAAAACAAGTAAACCAAAAAAACCAGAAAGCTCTGGTATTAAGCAAATGAAAAACCCATTCCAGATGGAAAAGAGCTTGAGTCAGAGCTGCCCAGAGTCCAGAATGCTCTGTCAAAATTAGGTTATATTAGTGTAGTCTTGAAAAGGAGGTTTGGAAAAGAGGCAGAGTTAAACAGGAATTAAACTATGTTTGACAAGCTAAATGGAATACATTACCTAGCTCCAAATGGCTGCACAGTACTCCACAGTAATGGGTGTTTTGCTCAAAGCATAATAAGAAGAGAAGAAGGAAAATTATTTTATTTATCCAGACTGTAATCAATCACTTCCAGGAAAAGAAGTCTTTCATCATTTTCCAGCAGCAATTGGAATTGTTAAATATATTATTTAGATGTACAAATTGCTTTGTGAAAGAAAAAATGAAAAGTTATTAGAGAAACAAGATGGACAAAATTAATCTGTAAATTTTATAGCTGTTCATAGTCATTCTGCTGTCTTTGTGTCTCCATACATGCCTTTTTTCTTTATTATCTCTATAGTGCCAATAGTCATAAAAGCAAGAAAGCAATAGAAAAGGTGGAGAAGCCTCTGAAGCAAAGGAATTTTTTCATCTGGTGACAGGTCCAGGCCCAAAGCCATAAAGACCTTTTCTGAAACTTTTAAGACTGCAAAAGTATACTGAATTTTGCCAGATTACTTACTTCTGATGGCAATTCCCTAATGATATAGTTGGTTTCTGGACAATGATAGGAATGATTACATAAAGTGATGGTAGGCAAATGATCAGAAAATCTTCTGCAGAGCTATAATATCCAAGAATTTCTCAGTGTTTAAATTTGTCTTGTCTTATCTGGTCATGAGAATAATATCACTCCCAAATTTAAAGAGCAGGAAAGCTGAAGCTCAGGAAGGTCAATCTTGTTCTCATTGAAGTCAGCACTATAATGCCTGGAGATCATCCTTGGTATACAGGATGGAAGACCAAACACAGAACAGTAAGGATTTGATTTTGCTTGTCAATGTGCACATCATAAAAAAAAAAAAAAAAAAAAAAAAAAAATTAAAAAAAAAATTAGATAAATTATCCTTTATTTTCTAAGTGTGTTGCAATGCTCTGAAAGCCTCTTTGCTCAGGAAGTACAAGAAAAGGTTCAGTGTTTCTGTCTTTCCTAGAACCTCTGGGGTCTTGGACAGAGGAAAAACCAGATGAGCCCAAACCAATCTCGCCAAGTGAAAAAAGAAAAAATAAAGCCCAAGCAAAGGCAGGAAGTTAATGTCTGCACTAATTATTTGCTTCCAGGAGTCATTTGACATCCAGGAATTTCCTACAGGCAATATTGTGCCTAAATGCAAAGCTCTGTTACTTGGCAGAGTCTCTGCAAGGCCCCTTGCACAGATTGCTCTCAGGGAAATTTGTTATCGAAGCAGGGATGGATGGATGGATGGATGGATGATGGATGGATGGATGGATGATGGATGGGTGGATGGATGATGGATGGATGATGGATGATGGATGATGGATGGATGGATGGATGGATGATGGATGGATGGATGATGGATGGATGGATGGATGGATGGATGGATGATGGATGGATGGATGGATGATGGATGGATGGATGGATGGATGGATGGATGATGGATGGATGATGGATGGATGGATGGATGGATGGATGATGGATGGATGGATGATGGATGGATGGATGGATGGATGGATGGATGGATGGATGATGTCTCAGCTGTACTCTGGAACATGCCTGTTCTGAGCTCTCCAGCTTTGCAGATGTCAGCAAAGTCCTCTCTCTTGATACTGTTCTACTTTCAGCCGTGCCTGAATCAATCATATCTAGGAAAAGCCAGGCTTCTTCAAAATAGTAACTCAGTTCAGAAGCAGGCAGCTCTAAAGTGTAGGTTTAGGTATTATGTAGCTGAGTGTCAGTTTTATGGACATAATCCCTCAGTTTTAACTGAGCTTTTTAATTTCTCCTAAAAAAGAAGCCAGCTGAATTCTCCCAACCCCTTTTAATTCCCATCTCTGTGTGCAGCTTCACTTAGTGTTTCTTATAACAAAAGGCTTTTAAAGTTGATAAATGGCTGCAGAGATTTTGCTTTACTTTGTTGCTTTTCTATTTATTTAACCAAGAGCAGTTCTTTTAGTCCTGACCTCAGCCTTGTCAAATAGACTGTGTTTGTCAAACTGCTCATGCTCCCATTAACTCCTAGCTGTTTCAGTTGTCAAATTTGATGAATGGCTCAAATGCTGTGAGCATCATTAAAAGCAGGGATACTGAGGAAAGTATTATGCTATACTGAGTCCAAATACACACCATAAATAGGAAAATTCCAAGCAAAGAAAATCTTTTATTGCATAAAGGAAATTGCAAGTGGTTTAAACTAATCTCTTTTAATGCCATCTTTCATATGTGCAGGAGACAAGAAAAAGCCGCTCAGGTTTCATGGTTGGTATTATCTCTTCATAGTTAAAGGACATTAGTAGCTTTATAACCTTATTTATACAGAGTTCACAGAAGTGTTTGGGTCTGCTTGGGGGAACAGGCCTGCTCAGTGGGAATAAGAGCGGCAGAACTGTTCCCACAGTGCTCTGTAGGTGCCGAGGGTCTGTCCCTTCCCAGGACAGAGCCTGCAGTTTCTGTGAGCCCGGCTTTCCCCTAAGCCAGATCACAGCGCCCGGCTGCTGCTGGGCTTTGTCCTGCAGCGCTGGCAGGGTCCGGCCCTGCCCCGGCCGTGCCCGGGGCACGGAGAGCTCGGCGGAGCCGGGCACAGCTGGGCAGGGCCGGGCACAGCTGGGCAGAGCCGGGCACAGCTGAGCAGGGCCGGGCACAGCTGGGCAGAGCCGGGCACAGCCCATCAGAGCCGGGCACAGCTCGGCAGAGCCGGGCACAGCTGAGCAGAGCCGGGCACAGCTGGGCAGAGCCGGGCACAGCCCATCAGAGCCGGGCACAGCTGGGCAGAGCCGGGCACAGCTGAGCAGAGCCGGGCACAGCTGGGCAGGGCCGGGCACAGCTGGGCAGAACCGGGCACAGCTGAGCAGGGCCGGGCACAGCTGAGCAGAGCCGGGCACAGCTGGGCAGAGCCGGGCACAGCTGGGCAGGGCCGGGCACAGCCCATCAGAGCCGGGCACAGCTCGGCTCTCGTTAACCTCCAGGGAGCCTCCGAGCTCATCTCGTCCGGGGCTCCGTCTGCCCTTTGCCGGACTTACAGCACAGCAAGGAGCGTCGCTCAGGATTAGTGCTGGGAAGTTGGGCAATGGCTTCAGCACAAAGAGTAACTGTTGTTTTTCTTGGGATTGTGGTGTTGTTCTGGATTCTGGGCTATTTTTAATTGTTAAAGTCTCCCTAAAGGCCATAGAACTGCTGTTAGAATATTTATATTTTACATTCTCGAGGCAGATAAAATTCTTCGGATTAATATTTATACAGAGATATATATATTTAGATACAAAAGTTATACACTTCTAGATGGTGACACTCCTCTGCTTATTAAGGTCAAGACAGAGTTACTGGGGATTTTTTTTATTATTTTTGTTTTTTAAAACTTTTCATCTAAGTGCATATGCATATACGCTGCTTCTAATATTCCTGAGTGTTACTCATGTGGAATTTTCATCATGAATAAGGACACTGCTGCAGTAGATTTTTCCTAGGCAGTGGTACAAACCATTACAATGAGGACAGCAGGCAAACCATTACACAATTCTGAAACAGAATCAGAAATAAGTCATCTAAGTTTATATTTTCCCAAACTACAGCAGCACATCATTTTTTTAAGTCTCATTATTAGAAGATAGGAGTTACTTATTGATCTCAGGTTTTTAGGAAACACAGAGGAAGCAAATAGACTTCCAGTTGTGTCAGAAGCTGTATTAGCTAGGGTTTGCCTTCAGTGAGTGACTCTTCCTGGCTGCTTGATTACCAGCAGTGGCAGAAATCCTCTCTCTGCTATTACAACTAATTCAAACTTTAGTGTTGAGGTCATCTTTCCAAAACTTTAGTTGTGGATGTCAGTTACTGACTGAGGTACCATTGCTCTAAATCAAAGACTTACATCACAGCTGCAGAATAAATCTAAAGATGTTGTGAGAAGCATTGACAGTTAATCAATTCACAGCAGTAATTTTTCCCTTACCCAGATGCCATCACTGGCATAGTGCCACTGATATGGGCTGTGGGCATCCACTACTGCCAGGAGGGTGCAGAGGTGGGCACTGAGAAGCCTTCTGCCTGCTGTGTGCACCAGGGATATCCAAACTACCCCACACACCCACTGGCTGAGTGATTAATTTATCATAGAGAAGGTGCTGCTTTTTATCTGGACTAGACTTCTCAGGTTTGCCTGTATTCACATCACAGGAACTGGATGTGGACAATATAAACTTAATTAATTCATTTCGTCCAGACAAGCCATGAAATGGTACCACTGTATATAATCATGAGTGTGTGGTACTGTCCTAGGGTGTATCTGATGTTTGTTGCCTAGGGACCTAAATACATATTTGGTTTTCTGAATAGTTTTGGGGTTTCTTTAAATCAATGGAGTTCACAGTTCTTTTGTTATTCACTGGGTGGTAATACTATTAGCAGGCAAAATACTTTCATTAAAACAAATGCTTTCTTTAAGCCTCAACTTATTTCTGCCTGCAGCAGAAATTAAATATTTATTAGGCAAAACATAGTAGGAAAGCTTCAATCATTCCCTAATGAGGCTTCCTCCACTTTTAATCATGACTTGTTGGTGTCTCTGGATTTCTGTTACTCTCAGGAGTACTGCCTTCATTTGATTAGCCACATTCAAACTGAGTCTATAGGGACAGGCTCTGGATTTGCTATTGCATTCTATTGGACAGAATTATAGCCATCAGGGTAGCTGCACCTCTGAAATAAATATAACTACATTCATACACAGGTGGGTACCTAGCCCCCAACCCACACAGGCTCTCCCACTAAGATCAGTGAGACCAGCATTTATGAGAAAATAGAGCTCTGCAGGCTAAGTTTGTCTCTAATGAAACATGACCTTGACCTGGGAAAGTGGGATTGGAGATGTCAGTATCTACACACTTGTTAAAGCAGTGAAAAGAGGAATTTGGCTCATAGTTCACTGAAAAGGCATCAGCAAGGTTAAAGCAAAACATAAGAAAAAGCTTGTTTGCTGTGCCCCCTTGTTCAGCAAATAAATGATACTGTCAGGAGTTTTGCAGCAAGCACTTCAGCCTGTTCCTGGAAAGCATCACTGGTGAGAAAAACAATTTTCAGTAGAACTCAAGAACTGAGAGGAAAAGCACTGTACAACTCAGTAACGAGTTGGCCACAGCAGCCAAGCTAAAGAGGACTCATTCCCTATGGATTTCTGTCCCTCCTGCCTCCCCACCTGCTTCCCAGCTCTCATCCCCCTCAGCCCTGCCCTGCCTGCAGTGCCTGGCAGGGAGCTCTGTGTCACACTGCTGGCTCTGCAGCCATCAGCTGGCCCCAGGCTGCATGGCACTTGACTCACTGAGACCTCTGCCCTCCTGTAAAATGCAGTTAAACTGGGGGCAAAGAGCAAACAGATGACAGGCAAATATTCATATGACACAATTATGTTGAAATCTCATTTCCCTAAGGAACTGTGTACTTTATAGTAGTTGGTATTTTTAGAGATTGGATGTTTTGCTTATTTTGGAAAACAAGTAGAAAGATGCATAGAAACAATCACTGAGGTAACACCATGTTTTCTCTGAGTTAAGACCCACAAATATGTTCCAGATTACCACATTCCACAACACACATCTCCTAACCTTGCAGTTTCTACCCCTTGGATTAAGCTGCACCCCAGGCACTGAGCACCTGAAGTGCAGATGCCCTGTATCAAGCCAGCCTGCCCCCCTTGTTTGGGAGCTCCAGGATTGCTACATTTATGTCACCTAGACACCTTAATAGTTGATAGAGAGTTGGAAATCTAACAAATGACTCCTACTCAACAGAAGAAAAGAACACAAATTTCTCCTTGAGAGTGATGCTGGTGGTGTCAGCAGGATTGCAACATGTTAATTTATCCCTGTATTTCTGAGTTGGGTGGTTCTCTTTAATAATTGTCAGATTTTTCCTGTAATGATGGCTTAATTGTAGGACTAACTCAATGCAGCTATGATACCCTCAGTACCCTGCAGCAGAACTGTCAGAGCAAGTACACATTTTTCATTCTTTCCTCTGTTTTGCTTGCTTGCTTGTCACTTCACTTTGCCCCTGAGTGTTTACCCAGTGCTGTTGCCACTCAGAAAGAACACTAGGGCTGGGCAGTAAATAAGGGACAAAGATAGAACCAATGTAGATAACAATGAAGGTTTGTGTGTGTGGCTTTTAAGAAAGAAAATTTTAAGAAATTTTGCATCACTTGAAAGTTTCTAGCTTTTATTAAACAATAAAAATTATATATTTACATTTTTATAGTAATCAATTAAGCTATAAGTAGGGGGGATTTTTTTTCTCAGTTTTGGAGTTCATAAAGATTTGACAGAAAGTAATAATTTTCCCTGACGTTAAAATATTAAATTATCATCAGTATTTGCCTCACAGAAAATAATTTATGTATCTCCTGTTCTCTATTTTACTTTTGTCTCACAAGCATATTGTGAGAGTCCTACTTTTCTCACAGAATGTGCATCACTAGTAATGTGCATGTTGGACAAATTTATCTAATAATTTTCATGGGCAGCAAGTCCTTGCTGATTAGAGTTCCTTGTATTTCTCCTATCATTTCCCCCTTTCCAATATATACATCCTACAAAGCTTGAAGGCTTTGGAAGGGCCTAGATGTAACTTAACCATTTGCTAATAATTTAGAAGTGCTTACTTGGACCTAAATTTTGTTCTTCTCTTTCTCTTTCTTCTTGTCCTTTCTGGATGAAGAAAAGTATTTCTAGCAGTGGCAAAAATAATGGCATTGTCCCCCAGTGCCTAGAAACCATGTCACTGCAAATGGTGAATGTTGTGTAAATGATAAATGGATGGTGTTGTCTCTTTGCTACAGAAGTTTTGATTTTATTCTCTAACACTACTTCCTTCTTGTCCTTTAGGTTTGTTGTCCTCTAGTCATGTGAATTTTCAGCCCACCCAACACTCTTGTGAGGTACCTGGTACCTGCTGCTTTTGCTTCAGCATCCTAGAAATTCAAGGGTCTTCTTGACTTCTCCATTATGGGAGATATTGCACTCAGATAATCTACAAGTCTAAAGAATAATCAGGGGCTTGCAAGAATATTTCATCTGATGTCTTTGTGATTCTGCCTTGTTATTTTGTTTTTACTATTTCTAAATATTCTGTTAGGTTTCAGTGCCTACAAACTATTTAGAAGCATCCTCCAGACCTTTTTCCATATTTTAAAAAGATAGTTTGCATGGGTTGCATGAGGTCATGGTACGAAGACTCACTAAAGACCTAAGTGAGGCAGAGAACCTGAGTAACTCACCAAGTCCATCCACATTGTTATGGTCTAACCCATTACTGTCCTAAGAAGGAGTTAATTATAACAAAGGGGGGGGGAATTTCCATGTCTGAGTTCTGCACCAGAGTTCTTAGATCCCAAATCATCATAAATGCTTGTTTTTCCTAAAACAAACAACCTTCTGACCCCTCTGATTTTCTGACATAAACTAAGAATTTTTTCATGATAATCAGAGTCAAGTATCAGTTCCAAAAAGCCATTGCTGTGCATTATAGGCACTTATACACATTAGGAAACAAAACAAAACAAAACAAAACAAGCAGTCTCCCACTTTCCAGCATTAATGCTATGAAGGATTTTATGGGTGGTCCATAAGTGGACAGAATGTTGCACTAATGTGTGACTGCATGGCAATTAAGCTTAATTAAGGAAGGTTTTGAAAAAGTCAGATGAAAATAAATTATGGGAATGAAAGCAACTGAGCTTTTGGGGACCCCACTGTGCCCCACGGGTTCAGGGGAGTGCTGCTAAACCCATGCCCCTCCTGCAGGTCCTGAGGCACAGCCAGCAGTTTGGCAAAGCCAGCCTCTGCTCAGGAAGGGGAATTTCTCTAGGAGCACATCCTTCACCAGTCTCTGCTGAGCTCACTGCTTTCATGAGGAGACAGCTGCACTTGCAGAGTAAGAGCAGCAGCAGATGACCCCGAATCCATGGCCATCCTGTTTGGCTCAGCATTGCCTCTTTCCTGCATGGAGTAACAAAAGGAATCATAATATGGATTTTCATGTGTGCTCTGGGGACATTTTTTTACTATTTTGTATTTCTAGTGCTTTCTCAGATTTACAAAAGAGCACCCCATATGGAACATCTGATTCTGGTTGAAGGGATTTTCTCTGGTGAGCAAACCTCAGCAGGCAGACCTGGAGCAGTTTCCAGGCTTCCATTCTGCTTGGTTTGAGAGCATTCCATGTCAGAGCAGAGGCTTCAGGGTTTCTGTGCTCACACTATTTCAGAGCTAGGTGCCCTTCTTCAAGAAAGTTTTAAAGGAAACAAAACTCAGAATGCTGAACTCCCTGATGGAACAGGCTTGCTTTTTTCTGCTCTGGACTAAGTGGTTGTAACTGTGGGCACTGTTATAGTATGCTATGTTGTATTGGATTTTATTAAATTATGGAAAATAATTAAGTAGAAAAGCAGAGGAAAAATGCTACACAATCTGCAGCCAGATCTTTTTTTAGCTTGAATAGTGCCTGGTATTGCTTTCCACCAGGACACAGGGATGCTTTTATCCCCTAATGAGCTTTTTACATCTGAGATGAAATACTGATTCTGTGGACAATTTATTAAGAAAAGCACAAGTTTCATGTGAGGAGTTTTCAATCCAAAAGGGAATTTATATGTGGAAATCATATATGGGTATAGGGAAACACCTCATAAAAAGAATGACTACATGGTCAGCAGCTGTAATTTATATTCATTCTCTTTTAATAAAAAATGTACGTGTTCAGACCAATCTTTTATTTTTTTATTGCAGCTCAGCAAGGTACCCTCAACTCTAGCTGTTTAACCTGATTTTCTTTAAGGTTTTTTTGAAAAAAAAGAAAGCTAAACCTAGTACTTGTGTTTTCGGTTACAGAGCTTATTCATATCTGAAAGGTGCAACAAGGACACTTTTCTCCACTGGAGGATGATAAGTGTTGATAAAGCATCACACATAAAAGAGGGCTAAAATGAAACCAGAGAGAAGAGGATGCTAAATAGAGAAAAGAAGCTGGATCTGAGATTTGATGGCTGACCATGAACAGCTGTGCACAGGTACTCTAGATACATGTCCTAATACCTAAACTCTCCAGATTAGTGTACATTTACCTGCACTACTCAGATAAAAATTTGTAAATGAGGTTTGTGTCCATAAATCACAATCTTCTTCAGGTCAAATGTTGTGGAAATCTGTCAAATTAAAAATTATTTTCCTAGAAAGGATGCTTTAAAAAAAACCTCTAGATGGGATCCCATATTTAGCACAAAGTGCTGTTTCTGAAGAGAGAACCCCTTGGCTGCAGAACCTTACTCAGATCCCACACTTGCTTCTTTCTCTGTGACTGGAAGGTGAAGGCACTCCTGAAGAGTTGCTGGTGTGTGAGGTAATGAAAAATTCCAGGGTCTGGCAGGCTCTGTGGTGCCAACACTTGTGAGAGGAGCTGGCACAATCTTCTTGGCAGAGTTGGTAACCAGCTCTCCATAGGCTGACTCTTTAGTGGTGGATCAGATTTTGGTGGAAGGCTGATGCAGCTAGGAAGCAGCAGGTGAACAAGCCATTTCTTCACCAAGAGCCTAAACCCAGCATTTATTGCTTCCTCTTAGGTCACAGAAACATCACTCCTCTGTCAGTTTGACAATAACCACTCTTTTCATCTTCATCTGCCTAAAACTCTCTGTCCTACAGCAATTTTGCACATGCTGTAAATGCCCCTCCTCCAGCAGTATTTCTTCTGTATTCCTGCTGGCACCTTCTGCAGCAGCCAGACCTCTGGGAATTCCTGGGACAGACTCAAAAGGGAATTTTCTGAGTCAAATTAGTAAGGGCAAAGGCCAATATTGCTCAGTTAATTACAAGAAAAAATCACCTGGATTAGTACTGGCTACTTAACAGGAACCAACAGAGCATCAAGGTTTGGCCTTCTATGATTTAGATACTTTCTAAATTATATTTTTATGTCAGAATGCTTCCATGTTGCTTGTTGGAAGACTGGAGAAAAGCAGATTTTTACAGTTTGAGGAGAGCCACAACAGCAGCTGGAGTTACTCTGCCTTCTCTTTCCCCACATTGCAAACCTTCACAAAGCTTTAAACCAGAGAAAGTGAGCTGCCAAAAAATACACTAATAAAGCAGATGAGTCCATTACTCCCAGTTTTCTAGGAGATATGTTTCAGTCTGTGTGTTCTGTATTTCTGCAAGAAATGTTTAATATTTAGAGGTGAAGGAACTCAGGCTTGCTGGTAGTTTTGGATTTCTTTCTAACCTGCTCTCTTTCTCCTCACCTCCTTCCCTTTTTTGTGGCTTTCCAGTGTAAGTGGCCCCAGCAAACCCCTGTTCAGGCTCCAGGAGGAATCCTTCAATGCCAGCCTAAGGAGAGTGTTGGTGACAGCCACTGATCACACACTCCCACCACCCTGCCCTGCCAGCAGCAGGAGGAGAGTCCTGTTTATGTTAATAAGGTGCAGAGAGTGGCCAAAATATTTTGTGAATTTTCTGGCTTAAAAGGGTAATGAAGCTACCTCTGTATCAATGTCCTGGCACAGGAGCAAACTAAACAACTGGGAAACATGATTCAGAGGAGAAACACAGAGCTCAAACTCCCTGGATTTCACACTTCCACAGGACGATGAGCTTTGCCTCCTTCTACCTCTTTTCCAGGCTGGCTGAACCCTTTTGCAGAAAAAGTGGGAGGGAGGGGGGAGGGCCAGCAGGCTTTTCTGCAGATTAGCTTCAGGCAGCTCTTGCCAGACCAAAAGTTACATTGGAAAGCATTTCTTAGCTTATACCAAAACAATTAATTGTTTAACATGCAAAGTAAAACCAGAAAGTTATTCCCATAAATTCGGTTTCAAATCTACCTTTTTATTAGCTTTGAGCAAAAGAAACCTCCACACTGCTGGGAGCACAGTCAGATTCTTTGGGCTCCCTTCAAAAAGCTCTTTTTGTCATTCCTCTCTGACCTCCTCCCTGCTAGTCCCGGGATGAAAAGCAAGCCAAAGATCTGCTGAGAAATGGGCCGAGCCACTGCTGACCTTTGCAAATCCAATTTCTTCAAAGCACAGCTAATCGACATGTTCCCACGCTGTGCATTGCTGAAACTCGCGATGCAATTCAAGGAATGAATTCACCGTGGTGCAATCTCATTTTCAATCCAGTTTTCTTGTTATGTGTCAGAGGGTGAAGGAGGCAGAGTTTGGTACAAGTTATGGAGAGCAGTCACGACCGAGTTTCTCAAACTGTGTAAGGCTGTCTTTGAAAGGTTTTGCACTTTGGAGGGGCTCTTTCTCCTAAAATCTAAAATGCTGTCTTTGAAAGGTTTTGCACTTTGGAGGGGCTCTTTCTCTTAAAATCTAAAACACATTGGCCTCCCCTGTGCCTCCTTTTACCTTCCTCCCCCTTCAGAAACTGAGAGGCATTTTGCTGTTATTTAAAACAAAAATAAGCTAATGAGAGTTTGCACTGAGCAATCTCCAAACAGAAAAAAAATAGGCTCTGAAGGTATTATCTGATGTGCAACCAAAGTGCCTTCTGGGGAGATTTGTGTGCACAGGAGTTGTAGGTGAATGAGATTGTGTGACAGGGAGAGCTTTAAAATTCATACTCAAAATTCATATTCTCTCACTCTGCATATCTGATCTGGTATGAGCAGTATTCTGATTTTACAGCAGCCAGAGTGGTCCACTCTGGGCAGTTTTGCACTCTCTGCTGGGTACCACAGCTGTGCTGGCAGGATCCGTGCAGGAAAAGCACATTGGCATTCCCAGCCTAAATCTCATAATCTTGGTTCAACAGGTGCCTGGAGAGTGGCCCCCTGCCTGTTTCCCAGAAGGTGCTGCCGTTTGTTTCCCACTCTGCTGGCCAAGCCCTGGCTGAGCAGAGCCCTGGCAGCCCCCCTGGCCCGGCAGAGCAGCTCCACATCCTCTGGCACACTCCGAGCAGGGAGGGATTGTGCAACGCTGCAACTTCTTGTCTGGGGCAAAAGGGACACAAGAGGACTCTCATTTAACTACTGCAGGGCATATGTCAGGGGTAGCACATCCCAAAGAGATGCTGTCAGCAGCCAGACAGCAGCTATGGCACTGCCAGCAGGGTTGGGCTTGGTGGGGCTCCCTCGGGGGGTCACCCCTCCAGCTGGGAGGCCCTGGCACAGCAGGTAGCTCCACTTCTGGTGCCTGACCACAGACCTCCCAGACTGTGTTCCTGGCCAGTTTGGCCATACAGTAGAAGCAGAGATATTGTCATTTACTCTTCTAGCTCATTACCACCTTCCCTGCACAAGTGTCATTCCACTACAGCTGATGCAATGGCAAATCAAGTCCTTGGGCTAAGGGACTGAGCTGTGCCTTGGAAAATGCAGCCTTCCTCAATGCTCTCATTTGGTATGAGAAAGCAAATGAAAATATATCATTGTCCTCAAGATTGCAAATGAAAGCAAATGAAAATATATCATTGTTCTCAAGATTGCTGAAAGAAACCTTTTTTTTTTTTTTTAAATTTTATTTCTGCAGCCATGAATAGTAAGTTTCCTCCATTCATGACTGGTCTATAAAAGAGTTTGCTAACTAATCAGATCTGAAGAACTTTCTTTCTTGGCAAATACTGCAGTAAGAGAATTGTTTGCATTTTTATTACTTTCTCAACATTTTTGTTATCCTCTTTCCCAAGACACAATTAGATTTTCCAGTCTTCTGGACATCAAAGGTTTTGGAGAAGAGATTTTATAAACTGGATAGGTAACAGCTGTTACCAGATGGATTTACTGGTGGAAAGGGGAGAGGGCTAATTTGGTTTACGTGCTTCCTCCCACCCATGGCACCTTTCACTGTGGCACACTGTTGCTGTCCTGTGACAGGGAGTGTCCTTGCACAGAGGGAGCCCTTGTCCACAGGGTTACACCTAACTTTGGGGTTCACTGTTGGTTATAAGTGACTTTTACAAGTGCCTTCTTCCTAGCTCTTTTACCTGGTCCTTCAGTAATTTATTAGAGAGGAAAAAATGAGAAAGCAGCTCTAATATTGTTAGATAAGAGCACCTCTTGACAGATTTTCATTTCTAACCTTTTCAAGTCAGAAGGTCTAGTTTGCCTCACTTCTGGATATCCCAGGACACTTATAGTTGGATTTATTCTTGTAAAATAAATAATTGAATTCCTCAAGAAGGGTCACAGTACCAAAGGAGAATTTCAGCTGTGTCACCTCTGTTGTGCCCTTCTATTTAACATGGGAATGAACATTTGCATGAATCCTCTTCATTTCTTCATCTAGTGTAAAATTCCTTGTGTTCCTCTTTTAGATTGTTGACTATTTAAGAAAGGTCATAGAGGGGGAATGGTGATTTTGCAAAGTGCCAACTGGTAAAAGAGACTCTTTGTATGTATAGCAACCTGAATTTTGCATATTGCTATACAAACAATATCTGATCCCATTCAGATAACAGTAAAGCAGCCTACAGCTTTGACCAAATTCAAAGAAACTCACACTGTTTGTTCTTTCTTTCTCCTTTTAGGTTTGATCTGCTTGCTTTGACATTTGCACATTGTGTTTTTAAGTACTTACCCTCACGTTTTTCAAGCTCCAGCAAGGGAGAGCACTTTCAATATATATGGTCTGCAAAAGTGTCCCATGTCCAGTGAATATGCTGACATTCAATCTGATCTAAAAATTTGAGAGGGACTGGCATCTTCTCAATCTCATCTCTTTCTTCCTGGGGTTGCCTAGGAATACTTTTGTTTCTTTCCTTCTCTGAGCAACTTCAGAATCCATTGCCATGTCAGGAGAGGAGACTCTGACTTCACCCAGGCTGTGAGGATCCTCAAACCTTTGCAAAAATGCATGGATTCTCACAGAGTTTAACTCTTCTCTGCAGCTTGCCTGGGGGGGTGAGCTGGGGGAATATCACTGCAGCACATGGTCCGTGTCAATGGCTGCTGCTGGGAGAAAGGATCCTGTCTGCAGAGGGACAGAACAGACCCACATCCAGAAAATCACCTCTAAAGTGATTTCAGGCTTTAAGCCTCAATTCATTTCAAACTGTTTTCCTGCATCTCTCTCATTCATTGAAAACTGCTCCATGTAGTTAAAACAAATGACCAAGAAAAGAGAGAAGTTCATCTAAAAGAGCAACTGAGCTTCTGTGCAACACTCAGAGTATTTTTTTCTGCACAGCCAGTGGAAAAATTGGAACAGCTATGCCAGTTTCAAGACAAAGTTTTCCATCTTTAGTGAACATTTAGACTCCAGTAAGGATCAGACTACAAAGCCAATAACAAAAAGGTGGAGGAGGCTCAAGACTAGCTGAGTAGTTTGCTGCATGCACAGGGAAGTGAGGTCCTTGATCTTTCTTTGAAGAATCTGACTCATAGTGAAAGGTCTGGTGGAATCCAGGTTTTTGTCCCTGTTTTACAGCCAGCCCTTTCCACATGCTGGGTTAGGAGCCATGCAGGTGAATGAATGTTACCCTGGTGTCTCTGGCTCCCCAGGCTGGGTTCAAGCACATACAGAATTGAGCACATTTATTGCTTGTACAGGGGCACAAGCTGGTGTAAATCACAGCCTTTCAAAGGTGTGTTAAGCAGAAGAGGGGATCTTGTTGGTAAGTCTGAGAATCAGCAGGAGCCTGTACAAGTGGTCATACCAAGCACAAAACAGGTAATTCAGGTGTGGGACCTCAGGCTGCTGTTGTCTTTACAGTGAGGTTTGGGAGCCTGTGTGCAGGCTTGGCAAGTTAAAGCTACATTTCAGTAAATCACAGAATGATTTCTGTTGCAATGGACCTTACAAATCATCTTGTTCCAACGTGTGCCATGTGCAGGGACACCTTCCACAAGATCAGGTTTCTCAAAGCCCCTTGCAGGAATGGGCACAAAGTTTTTGTGGTTTTTTTTTGCTTTATCCCCCAAGCTGTTTGCACAGGAGCTGAAGGGCTGTTTTCAGTGCACTATGGAGAGACACTGCTGTTGTTATTTTTACTACTTCCTTATCATGTATTTCAGGTTCTGCAGTGATAGCGATGATTAAATTAAAAAAAAAGAAATCATTAGCTTGACTAAGTATTTTCCACAAAGGAACATTTATTTATGGTGACACTGAAATACCATAGCAATGCTCTGAAGTGGTACAGAAACTGTGAATTTTAATGTATATAGCTAACAGGAGACTAAAGGTCTTTGGCTCAAGAGCTTTTACTAAGAAGATATAACAGTACTTTTAATGTAGTTGCATCTTCATAAAAATCTGTTAAACTGCAGCTTGCAGGGGAAGTGTCAAGCAAAAGGCAAATTAAAGTACCTGAAAGGACAAAGTGATCTAACCAGTGATGTAGTACTTACAGGAGAAAGAATTGAGATTACTGATGGCTCAGTGCACAGAGGCAGCATTTATTATGATGGAAAAGTGTGTACTGTGAATTAATTCTGTCAGTTTTGTGCTGGCCTGTTTCTCATTTTACATGGCAAATACTTTGATCCATGTTATAATGTAGGTACTTTTACAACCCTGGGAAATTCGCTGCCCCAATCTACAGATGAAATAATTTAATCATGAGTATTTCACCAGGCATTTTTCAAACCAATTTAATTAGGTTTCATTGTTTACAGCCTTTGAGTATAGCATCCAGAGATAATTTAAGAGCACAACCTGCTTATCAACTTGAAAGAAAATGAAAAATTGGTTGGTTGATATTACATAAAACTCCAAAGTTGTTCAAGCTGGAATCTCTGTGTTGCTTTTTTCTTTGAAAGAATTTCTTTTTTTATGAATTTCTCTCTGTAATCTTGCCATTTCTGTGCCTGTGAATACATAATTCTCATGTAGTTTAGGAAGGAATTATGGATTGGATTTTGGATGGATTTTGAGCTCTGCTATATTCCTATAACATTTCATAATTTCCAGGGGCCTCAGAAGGGCTGTTCCAGATTTATGGTTGTATAACACCAGCAGAATTCTATCCCTTTATATTTGCATTCAGAGCTAATGCATTAGTCATCCAGATCTCTTAAACAGGTTAATTATCCAGTCCAGTTCTTCAGTGCTCTTTTAACTGTTGCACTTTTAACTTTTATGAATTTCACATAGCATTAGATGATGGTAAATAGGTTTAAAGATAATCTGAACTTTTAAAGATGGAAACTGCTGATATTTTTTACTAATTTCTAGATCTGTTGTATTACCAGTACTCTTTGGGAAAGTTCTGATATACAGAATGTGATCTCATGCTGTGTTTTATCTTATTGGCTTCTTGCCATGTTGCCAGAATGTGGTGTATTCAGACAGAGGCACCCAAAGTGCATGCTTCAGCATGCAGAGCAAGAGTGCAAAGCTGGTTTTCATTTTCTACAAACAGATCCTAGTAACAGTGTTCCTCCTGCTGGATGGCTTTTTGTTGTTGGTTTTGTGCTTTGGATTGAGTTTGTTGGGTTTATGGTTTTGAGATGTGTACCATATATTGGACAGGAAGAGTCCAAGTTTCAGAAGTTTTCTTAAAGGGGATTCAGTGCTTTTGAAATCTTTACTGAAGCCATCATCCTCTGCCAGCTCACAAATACAGCTCTGCCTGCACAACTCAGGAGAGATCCCTTACAAAACATTATGTGTTCTGCCACCCTTTCTCAGAAGGTGCTACTCTAGCACAGAGAAGAGAACCAGTTTGTGGTTGTCCCTGAAAATCAGCCTTCTGATTTGTTTTGGTATAATGCAGTCAGTTCTCATAAACTGTAAGATAAACAAGGATCATGTTTGCATTCCTTTGTAAAAGATCTCACCTGATGGACTTCTCAAGTGCCCAGTGGAGATGGAGAGGTGGGAACTTCTCTGTAAAATCTCTGCTCACTGTCCAGAAACTGAGAGATACGAGGTCAGCAATAAACTGGAGAGTTCTTTTCTTCTTCTCTGCCTGAACCCCTGTTGTGTGCTGCTGTGTTCCCTCTCTGTGTCACAGTGACAGTTTGGTATTATGCTGAGTTTTAAAAATTTCCAAAAACTCTATTTAAAAAAGTTCAACTTAAGAAAGGCTATCTTGAAAATCCTAACTTAAGAAATAATACCTTCTCACTGACCTCTCTGAAGAATTTTTGGATTTCAAGCATCTATGTTGTTCACTTGAACTGTTCATTCCCCTCCCATTAGTAATTTAATATCTGTATTTTCATAGGGCAGCTCAGCAGTGTGCCAAATGTTATTAGCAGAAGGAAAAAGCAAAAAAAGATTCTGATCAGAAATCAGAACCACTTCAGTAAAAGCCTGGCTCAAATATGCACTGAATGGAGGTGAAGTGGGCAGTTTCACTCATGGGCAGTTCATGTGAGATCATTTAAAATAATCTGGGAAAAGCTCTGAAGAGCAGCTCCTCGATGATATCTGCTTTGGTCTTGTGCAATAATGAATTTTCTCCTTGCCTTCTTTTCATCTTTATTCATATACAGCTGTATCTACAAAATTAATAATTAGTAATGCATGAATACACATACAATAATTTCTTTTTTCTTTTTCCCTGTCCTTTATGTTTTTCTCTCTTTCTCCCCATAGCTTATTTGATTAGTATTTTAGCTCTGCTGAAGGAATGTAAATACTTTTGCACTCGCTTCTTGGTTAATTATTTCAAACCAACAACATTTGAATGGCTATAAATTGAAAAACTGTTTTTGCTGAACCTCTGGTGATGCACACTCTTCTTACCTGCATTTAGGTCCCTGTGATAATATTCTGGTAAGATCTGAGGTAGAATTTTCATTTCCAAGGGCTAGACAGATTTCTGAAACTGCCAGTAGAACACTCAGTACAGCTTGGGTGGTAAGGTAGCAGCCAGTGAAATAGCAAGCAGCACTTAACAGCTTTGCAAAAAGGATTATTTCCATGAAAGTGTTCGACCCAGAGAGAACCAGGGAGTTTAGAAATTGTGTAGAAAGTCGTGCCCTCACAAAATTTGGTCACTGTCTAGGTCAAGAGTTAGATGAGGTTCAGACAAGGTTCATGCTTTGCCATCCATAGTGAAAAACTTGATATGAATTCGAGCATCTGATTATGCAGCTGGTACCCAATTAATTTGTTGTTAGCTTTTTTAAGTACTGCATTTTAGAAATCTCATCTTTTTCAGCCTGGATGGTGTTTCTCTGGCAACACTTTTTATGGGATTTTGGAGCTGTGACCAACAAATAGTTTTGTTCTTGTTTCTGTAATTTTTTCTGCAACTTCTGCCAAGGCACTGACATATGTGAAGAACTGTGCCTTTTTTTTTTTTAGCTCTATGGTTATTTCAATTTTGTAGGATTAGTCAAGTACTGAGATAAAGTGATATGCCCTGGAAGAAGAACAGTATAGTCAAGTGCCTTGGAAGATGAAATGATGTACAAAAATACCATTCTTTTGGGAATTCTAGTGATGTCAATTCTGGAGTTCTTTCACAAGCTAGCATGGGAGGTGATGGTTTGCTCTGTGTAACAGTTCAGTGCTCAGTGTTACCTCAGGGGTGATTCCCCTGAGCACAGCTGGCTCCTTTCTGCCCCTCCTGATTTGAGGACAGTGGCTGGGGTGTTAAGCACTCCAGGCCACACCAGCAAAGCAGTCTCTGCACCCACAGCCAGCTTTGCAGAAAGAGGCTGAATTTGGCAGCTTGTGTCCATCCCTCTCACTTTCATTTATAAAACCATTTGATAAAAAACTATCATGTCAGGTTGCCTCAGTTTTGGCAGTGATGGTTCACCTCCTGAACAGCTTGCCTTTAATGATAATTTCCCATTTAGCATTTAATTCCTGTTCAGTACTCAGGCAATGTAAGTGTCATGAACTGCCCTGCTGACTGAGGAAGCTTCAGCTATTTTTTTTTTTCCAAAAAGATACTTAGCTTTACCTCCCCAGCTGGACAAAGCCAGTGAAGAATAATCACTCTTAGCACTTTTCTGAAATACCAAAGTTATCTCTCCTCATGGCAGAGAATTCCAAAGTGTCCTGGAGAAAGCAGGTCATGTGAATATCCCTGCTGTATTCCTAATTGTTTGCTCTGGCAGTTCCCAGTGAAGCAGCTGGTTGTCTTTGGAAAGCTATGCTTGTTGTTTTGGGTTTGAACATCATGTGTCTTTAATTTTCAGCACTAGCCACAGGGATAAGTATCACAAATATCTGCTTGAAGGCCTTTTGCCCTTGGGAAGCCAATATAGACTTGGCAGCCTCTCTGACAGTGGGATTGAGGGGAGAATCAAAGTTGACTCATTGCCTTATATCCCCTCAGGGAAAAGAAAGAATAAAAATGGCATTTGCTGCTTCATTCAGTTGCCTGAGGCAAGTGTTTCCTGTTTTGTAGAGAATAAACTATTTCTAAAACAATCTTCCTTCCCCCTGCATGAAAAAATTATTCCATCAAGTATCATACAGCTAATTCTGAGGCTTGGCTTCCTCACATCCCAGTGTAGCCTGGGTGGACTTCAGAATTCCATAAACCTGCACATAAGCAGAAATGGACATTCACACCTTCCATTCAATGCCTACCTCCAAGAGAATCTACTGTCATGGTCTTCAGCTCAGCACACAGTAAACTCTAATGAAAATGGGTTTGTACAGGGCTGAAAATGGTACTGTGAAAATGGGTTTAAGCCTGCAGGTGGAGAGAACGTGGATTATGCTTTATTTATTGTGCCCAAGCTGTTCTCAGACTCTGATTTCCTACTGCATGATTATGACCAGCCTAAATGAGCATCTTGCAATGATTTCCAGTGAAGATATGTTCATTACTCTGCCTGTGGATATAATTTCCCAAATGCTCCCCACTTTCTATGCCACACTGAAGTGGAGCAGTCATTAGTGTTGGTAACCTCAGCATACAAAGGGGGAGCCTGAGCTCCAGTGTCTGCATTAGCTAAAGATTAAACAGGGTGCCAGTTGAGCTCTGATTCTCTCAGAAATGTGGCCAGGCAGAGCTCCAAGCTCACACCAAGTGATGCCAAGACATTTGCTCATGTCTCCATCACCCCTTATCTCAAGTGGTGCAATTGCCAGAAATAATTTTCCCTAATAGAAAAGCTACATGCATTTTGCATGTTGCTCTTTGTTATGTAAATCCAATTAGTTTATGATTTCCATTTGAAAATAGAATTCAACTCTTGTATTTTGGATCTGAAAAGCATCTTTATTTAATCCAGCTTTTCCATTTTTCTAGGAAACACACTCCTTTTATTTTATAAGCAGCTCAACTTAGCACAAGAATCTTAAGGAAGATGGTGGCAATTATCAGCTATGCAAGTCAGTCATTTTATTTTCAAGTCTCCAAGTTTTGCTGTTAGTCCTGAAATTCAGTGCTGTTCTAGGGAATATGTGTTTGAGTTGATGAGGAGTTTGTGATACTACTTAAATGCAAAAGGGAATTTTAGCTGGGGAAGAAGCTGTCCAAGATGAATGGATGTATTAGCTTAGCATGGATCTGAACTTTGTCTTGTAAAACACTGCACAGGCTTTCAGTGATACAGATCCCATTGGAATCAGCTATTGTCTAACAGCTGAAAATAATAGGGCTTAAAATGGTTCTAATTATTCCTGCTATGAAAGGTAAGTTGGTACTGCTTTTATGATGCTTCGTTTGAAATATGCTGGTATATTGCTTAATTATATTAATATATGTATTTAATCACTGTGTCCAACACAGAGAATATGAACTTGATCTGTAAGCAAGATCCTGTCTTTACACTTGCAGGAGTGTATGCCTGGACTTGATTGTACAATTAGCTTTGGTTTTGCTTTGTAACAATTTCCTTAAGTTATAAGCACTTCAGTTTTCGTTCATGAATGATTCCATTTGCATTTTTTATGTTCTGCTTCCAGTAATTCATTAGCGTGCAAGAAGCAAAGCTCCTAAATCAGTGCTGTGTATTTTATACAGGAGAGCCAGACAGATGTGTGGCACAAGGCAAAGTTCTTCTCTTTCTCCTTCCTTCTTCCTTTTAGCTCTGCTCCACTCTAAGGTATGGAAACCATCCTGCACAACATCACCCAGGCAGAAGAAGGCTCCCTGTACTTGAGAAAGGACTGGAGTGAGAAAAGCAAGTGTGATGTTAAGAGCAGAGCACAGCAGAAAATACTTTAGGAGGATCTATAAAAAGTTTAAATTGGTAAAGCATGTATGTGGGTGGGTTAGAAAGAATAAAGCACAATGAAGTTCCTGAAGCCTCAGCAGGACTCTGAACGTTGTTCAGCGTGCACTGCAGTTCACTTTAAAGAAATGTCAAGAATAGCCACAGCTTTAGAATGGGGACTTTTTTTTTGTAGTGCATCTTTAATTTCAGCAAATGCATGAAGCTGCCCTTTCTTGGGCTCTGCATCACTGTGCTGCAGGGTGCTGAGGGGTTCCAGGAACCTGTGGAGGTAGAAGTCCCCCCTTCTGCAGGCTGGGGACAGAGCAGGGCTGTCCATATCAGGCACAGCTGACAGTCACAGGAATCTCTGCCATCCTGCCTGACAAAGGGTGCTGGGGGGACCATCTGGGGGTCTGTGCTGGCACAGTAACTCCAGGAGAAGGGTGGATGGATGAGAGGGGGCAGCTTTGCCCTGTCTCCCTCTGAAGTATCAGGGAGCAGAGAAAAGTGTGACAATCACAGAAAAGCCTCCTTGCAGCTACTGAAGAGCATTTCTAATTGCCCTGTGATGTGAACAGTTCAGGTGCAATGTGAGTGACCCCCTTCTGCTCCTCACCAACCCCTGCCTGCCCTTCCCTGTCCCTGGAGCTTCCTGGGTGACCCTCAGTGACCACCATGGGGGAAGACCCAGGCTTCTCCTTTCTTCTGGCAGAAGAAAATACCACCAGGAGCTTCCTAAAGCATTTTGTTGGATGACAGCACTTCTGCAGACCTTGGAGCAGATCAGATCTGAGCCCAGCCATGTGAGTGGCCTGGAGCACACAGTGAAGGACAGGTTGGTCTCAATACTGAAGCCAGATAGGAAATCTGGCCCCAAATTCAATAGGTAGCCTTTCATTTAACTCTCCTTCTCACAGTCCCTAAAGCCCAAGGCTCTGGGAGTTGGTTCTGCCCCTTGTCCAGGTCCATGTCCTCCCCAAAAGCCTCCCAGGAACACTCAGCAGGCTCTGTCATGGTGGGGGCTCCTGCACTGGCAAATCAGTGCAGCATTGTGGCTGGGAAGGTCATGTACAGCAGCTATAATTGTGAAATCATGAAGAGTAATGAGGATTTGAGCTGCTATTTTTCTCATAAACACACATTCTAATGTGCAGAAAAAACCACAGCGTTGAATGAAAATATTGTGATCTTCAGGGGAAAAAAAAGATGTTAGCCAGAAGTGTCATGCCTTTCCATATGATCCACCTAAAAAAATAAAAATAAAGACTTTTTTAAGATGGCTACCAGCCAACATTTCAGAAATATTTCCTTTGTGTTTCTACTCAAAGTGATTTATGTCCAAGTAGTCTCTAGCTGGTTCTCAAATTGCAGTAATGATTTTGATTGTTTGTTTATAGTTTCATCTGAACATTTCTGCCTGCCATGTCATATGTTCTGAACCAGCATAAGTGTCATCTGTAGGCAACTGCTGTGCCCATGTGGAGTCCATTGTTCTGTCTTGTTTCTGACTGTTCACATGTATTAGACATAAGTTTTTGGAAAGAAAAGAGAGAAAAAGGACTGTGTTCTCACCTTGCTGACCAAGAAAATAAGTTTTCAAGGAAATTATTCTGGCAGATGTGCAGGGAAGTCAGCATACTTGGCCAAGTGGCCATTTTCTCCATGGGAAAAGCTCAAACAGTTTCCCATGAGAGAGGGGAGCCCAGAGCTGTGTGTCAGGAGCTGGGGGCAGTTGTGCCCAGCTGTGGTGGGAGGTGCCTGTGCCCAGCCCTGCAGGGCTGCCCTGCACCATCACCCAGCAGGCACAGGCTGCACACCAGGCTCTGCTCACTGGGACCCACATTAATGCCTGGATGTCCTCTAGGCAATTCTGCATGGCAACAGGGGAAAGGGAGAACAGATTTAAAGCTGAAAAAGAAAAGGGGGAGAAAGAGGAATTGACAGTGAAGCAAAAATGTATATTTATTGAAGCAAAATTCAAGACCATTATGTAGTTCATATCAATATCAATATCCATATGACAAATTCAGCTGTCTCAGTGAAAAAACACTGCATTTTTTTAAAATAAATTCCAACAAATACTCCAATGTTTTGAGAGAAGCTGAAAATGTCCACCATCATTATGATAAAACAAAATAGTTATCTGTGTGGGTTGTCTTTTGCTTCTGTTTTTACCTTGTGGAAACAAGAGAAAAACAGTTAAGGGACAATGAAGAAATTTTATTGTTCAAAGAGAAAAAACCACAGCATGACAAGAGGGGTTTTTTTTGGTGGTGGTTTGGGGTTTTTTTCTGCAGATAGTACCTTTTTTTTTAAGTGCAGGTATTTTTCTTTTCAAAAGACATCAGAGAAATTAAAACTAAAAAATATCTTATTCTGTTCTTTAGTTGGGACTCATACAGATTAATACACATTGGCCATCAGTCTGCTGTGATCACTGTCTCCCCTGACTCAAATAAATCAGCTTGTGTCATTTCACTCAGTAATTCCTTTACCAAGCTTATAACAACACACTGCTAATTAAAAGGCTGGGACCTGATAGTGCTTTCACTTATGCTGAGTTCCAATGGCTTTAAAAGAACTGTTCACACCCACATTAGAGATTGAAATACCACCTTACTCTTAAGGTGTAATGATCCCAAAAGCCTGATGAACCTACTGCAGTCACCCACTCTGAGTGAGGAATCCCCACGGGCTTTCTGCTGGAGGGAGGATCTTGGAGGTGAAGGCATGGGTCTGTGGCTTGGGTCTGTGGCATGGGTCTGTATTCTTTTGCATGGTTCTTTGGCATGGTTCTTTCTTTGGCACGGTTCTTTGGTTCTTTGGCATGGTTCTTTCTTTGGCACGGTTCTTTGGTTCTTTGGCATGGTTCTTTCTTTGACATGGTTCTTTGGCATGGTTCTGTGGTTCTTTGGCATGGTTCTTTGGTTCTGTGGCATGGTTTTTTCTTTGGCATGGTTCTTTGGCCTGGTTCTTTCTTTGGCAGGGTTCTTTCTTTGGCATGGTTCTTTGGTCTGGTTCTTTGATTCTTTGATTCTTTGGCATGGTTCTTTGGTTCTTTGGGTCTTTGATTCTTTGGCATGGTTCTTTGGTTCTTTGGTTCTTTTGTTCTTTAGTTCTTTGGCATGGTTCTTTGGTTCTTTGGTTCTTTGGTTCTTTGGTTCTTTGGTTCTGTGGCCTGGTTCTTTGCTTCAGCCCCTTCTGCAGCCCTCAGTCTGCACACAGATGAGGGGATGCTCCCAGCCTGTCCCACAGAGAGCTGTGCCTTGTGCTGCATGGTGTTACTGTGACACAGGAACACAGAGCAACACACACACAGGGGTTCAGGTGGAGAAGAAGGAAAGAACTCTCCAGTTTACTGTTGACCTCAGATCTCTCAGTTTCTGGACAGTGAGCAGAGATTGGACAGAGAAGTTCCCACCTCTCCATCTCCACTGGGCACTTGAGAAGTCCATCAGGTGATATCTTTTACAAAGGAATGCAAACATGATCCTTGTTTATCTTACAGTTCATGAGAACTGACTCCATTATACCAAAAAGAATCAGAAGGCTGATTTTCAGGGACAACAGCATGTAGCTTGTAAACTTGGCATCTATGGTTTCCTTGCAAATAATTTATCAGGCACTGGAGATGTATCATGGTGAGAGAAGAACATGGGGTTTTTTTCTGAATGACTATCATCCTTCATCTTCCAGACAGCTATAAATATATTGTCTTTTCCAACGTTTCTCTGTTAAATGAAAGTCTCAAAAGCATTTTTGATACTGAAGGCAGGTGGGCTCACTGGAAAAGCAATGCCCACAGCTCCAGTCCAATTTGTTTCACAAACAGAGCTCAGGGAAAGCAGCTTCAGGGAGCACCCCAGCCATCAGCAGTCACACACTGTATCCCACATGCTACTGTTAATTTTAACAACACAGCCCTAAAATGAAATTTTCAGAAGGCACAGAGAGTACAGGGAGTGGAAAGAACAGAAGTTTTTGATGGAGGGAAATAGCATTCACACTTTGATAAGCTCCAAAACTGCCTTTTCCAAACAGAGGTGCTTTGTATTACACCATTCCTGTTGGCAGTTTGGGGCTTTTCCATTAGATGTAGGAACTTCTTGCCACAGTAATAAAGGTCAGGCACTATTGTGCTTCTTTTATGATACTGACTACCACAAATCATGTATACAAACTCAGGAAGTATTTATTTATGTGGAATACATACTTAAATGTTGGACTGCAAATCGTTTAAAGATGCCTGTGATATGAATCATGCCTCAATTTCATGGATAAGTGGAAACATTATGCAACTTACTGAGTTTTTAAAGCACTAACGAATGTGAACTATACAGCAGACTGGAGCTGGACCTTTTCACCCCTTCTAATATAAGCTGTGGCTATTTAATATTCCTCACTAGGGAATAATGCTGACCTACAAGTCAGCAATATATTAGGCACCAGAGCCATGAACCTAGTGAGAACATAAACTAAACTGATTTTCAATTTTGGTACATTACAAAAAGGACCATTATTGTGAGGTTAGAGATGTCAAAGTTGGTGACCTGGTATAATGAAGTATTCCCTGCCACATAGTCATGCATGAAAAGTAATTGGAGGCAGTATAAACTTTTAGAGGCTTAGGGCTTTTTCCCTCTTAAATTAAATATTCTTTTGTACGGATCTTGTTCTTTTTTTTTTTTAATTAAAAATAGAATTTTTTTGTGAAGCATCATAAAAGAAGAACTGATGCTCCTGTAAAGTTTTCAGCTGATGGAGAAATGTGAGTTTAGGAATGAGGTCACATCTTAACGCTTGGGTTGCTTCCATAAGGCACTGATGAAAAGCAAGTTGCTACCTGCCAGTTAGGAATGACATTAAAATATTATGGCAGCATGTGACCAGCTTGAGAGCTTAAAATCCTGAGAGGCCAGAGACAATGTCCCCTTTGAAGAACATTCCCAAAGATCACTTTACAGTTTCTGCTAAGCTTAAAACAAAAAGCAAACTGCTTTATGTCTAAGCAGCAATGATTTAAGTTGTGCCTTCTTAGCTGCCATGTTCACATCTGAAAACTCATCCCTGAAGTGCACACAGGACTTTCAGCTGGTCCATCAGACATGTGTCCTAGCACTTTGTCTAGGGAAAGGTCTTTTAATACTGTGCACCCCATGCTTAAGGGTTCATTCATGGCTCCACATCCCAACTTTCTGTGCTGGATTTGACCAACCTATTTCTGATTTCCTCTGGTACAGCATCATGTGAGTGGGCCCAGAACCTCTCCCCAGGAACTAGACTGCAGAGGGCACTCCTATATAAGAAGGAATTACAGTTTTCCAGGCTCATTTACTTTTTGCCTTGATGATTCCTCGTAATTTTTTTCTCTTTTAATAATTAATGACATTATTATTGCACCAAAAGGAAAATCTTATTATTCTTGACAATTGGTTTTGTTATGATTATTTAATTTCCCCCTCTCCCCAAGTTTATACAATTACAATGGCTGTCAGTGCTCATATCATATTCGGGTCATCAGCCTCAGAAATCAAACATACACAGAAGGACAACCTATTAATCTGCCATCCCTAGGCATAGCTGGAACACAGCAGCACAGGGAGTGCAGAGAGGAGGACAGAGATGGCTTTTGCCATGTGCCTGGGAAGCAAGGGGAATTCTGTCTGAGGCAGAATCCATGGAGCAACATGAAAAGCCCATCCCTTTGCTCTTGCCCTGTCTCCAGGATGGTGTGTGCAAGCTTTGGTGTGGATCAAACACTCGACTGGGAGAGCAAAGGCAGTCTCAAACAACAGTTCCTGAGCTTCATGGGGTGAATTTCTGCTTCCTAAACTTATTGGGAGATGGGGCTGGACAACCAGGCTTGAACTCAAAGTGGCCAGAGCTCTGCAGTGTGCTGGCACAGTGGAAGGAGAGTGTTGGATGGGCACTCAGCAGCAGACAGCTGGGTTAAGGCTGCCATGACTCAAACTCCTCTCCAGAGCTGTGATGTGGGCCACTGAAACCCTGAGATGCCCCAAGATTGGGAAGCAGTGTGTTCATGACAGCCTCACACACACACACACAAACACTCCCCCCATTTTTATCAGCTGGGGGTAAAACCTGCAGTGGCATCATCCATTAAGGCTGAGTATCTTAAACCTAGCAGAAGGAACTTTAGAAGCTCAGATGGAGCCTGTGGAGCTCCTACATTGCAGTTTAAATGTCCTTCCAATATTTAGGGGTTTTTTTATGAGAACAAGTCCATTCCAGCCTTGGCATGTGCAGGGGAGACAGCTCATGTATCATCCAGCTGACAGCAGAAGGGTCATTTCATTTCCTGTGGGCAGTGAAAAGTGATCTTCCTTTTCACACTTCCTTCTGGGAGCTTGTCACAGGGCCAGTGTAGGATCAGGCTGGTGCTGGGCAAGAGGCAGGCTCAGCCAGGAGTGGGACCTGGCTGTGGGAGCAGCACACCCTTCCCAGCTGAGCCTTGGATCATGTTTGTTTTCAAACCAAAGACCTCACATTTCAAGTGAGAGGTTTGCTCAGTAAAATGCATGCATTTCCTATTTCATTACCACATGCTGTATATCTCATACAGTGGTTAAGAAATGAAGGAGTGTGGAAAGGACAGTTATTCAGGAGAGCTGGAACCATAAAGATTCCATTGAATAGGATTTTCCCTTGTTCCAAACTGTTATCTCACTAGATAAAAACATTGTGCTTTATGATTAAGCTGATTGTTTTGGACAAGCCAGTCTGTAGCCCTAGAAGCCTGGATTTTCAAATGTGCTGAGCACTGGCAGCTGCAACCAAAGTCAGTGGGGACATTTAAAGTGCAAATAATGCAGAGTTCTTTAAAAATTCAGGCCAGAGGCTGGCTGTGAAGTGGAGTAGAGATGCTCCCTTGCCTCACAGGGGTGCTGTGAACATTTGTGGCACAGCTGCTTACACTAGTGAGAAGTTACACTGAAAAGTCCAATAAAAAAAATTGTTTTTTCAGGTCAGGGTTTTATTGTAAGTATTATAAAAGGAACTCAAGCCAAAGGCTGAAGAGTGAAGAAGAAACAAATATGTAGAGTGAATGGATAATAGATCATGCCTCTACCTCCCAAAATAGGTTACAAATAGTATTAGGCACTCCACATGAATTAATGCTGTCTAGGCCTATCTAATTCTAGCATTCCCTACAGAATTCCCCCTGAAGCAGGTGTGGGGTACTTTTAAAAATATGTGCAATATAAGTACAATAAAACCCCATAAAATGTGTATTTGAGTAAAAAATCTTCATAGATAGTGCAGGAAGGGGAAAGGAAGTGGATTAAGGGACTGATGGATGTGGCAGCAAGGGGAGCTGAGAGAGGGGGCACTGCTGGGCAGAGGGGACAAACCCTTCTTGGTGCTCTCCTCTGGGGGGAAAAGAGGCAAAAGGCACAAACTGAAACACAGGAAATTCCATTAACAACATTTAAGTCAAAACCAGTTTTATAGCAGACGTGGCCCCACGCTGGACCAAGCTGCCTGGTGAGGTTGTGAGAGATCCCTGGAGATATTCAGAATTTAACTGGACATGCTCTGAAGCCACCTGTTCCCATTGACTCTTCTTTCAGCAGGAGGTTGGACTAGATAACCTCCAGAGGTGCTTTCCAAACTCACACACTTCGTGATAAGTGAGAAAATATTTTTTTAATTTCTTCTTTATTCACTCTGCTTGCAGAATTGATGGAATAGATTCAGTTGATTTCTGGTTTGGATTGGGGTTTCTGCTTTTTTTGCCTCCTTCACCAACTTTTTTGTTTTCATTTTTGGGATGCTGCTCTCTAATTTCAGAGGTCATTTTAATCTTCTGCCAGGTCTGCTGAGGCTGAAACCTTTATTCTTTTGTGTGTGGAGTTTCAGAACATTACTGAGTGCCCCACTGATAAATTGAAAACAAATAAAAAATAAGCATAGATTGTAGCAGAAACTGAAATGAAAATATTCTCCCTAATGTCACTACAGAAACTGAATTTATTTTCATGTACTTTCCAACTGAATAGGGAAAACACTTGTAATAGGTAGAGACTAATTTGCCCATAGCTACCTATAAACTGAAGAACTGACCAAGAGTGAGTGCTGACATCCTAATAACAGTGGTAGGGTGAAATTATTGTAAAAGAACAGAAATTTGTAATTTAAATCTCCTGGGGGAGTGGTTTTAAGGAAATGGAAATACCAAAGTTGGATACCCATAAAAACAATAATTAGAATTATCAGCAAATATTGCCCTGCAGCCTGCTGTTACAGCAGAGAGTTTTGTAATGTCTTAGATGCCATGGCAGTGATTTATATGTTTCTCTTCCTAAATGTTAAGGCAAACTATATTCTGTTGCCTTAACATATTTCCTGTCTTTCCATGAATGATTGTGACTGAACTATTCACTTATTATTCATTTTTGCTAGGTTTTCAAATTAGTATTTGGCCATATAATGACTGGCATGACACAAATTCAGCAGTGTATTTTGCCAGAGTGATGGGAACACTTCCATATCCTGCTGCATAAAGGGTGGAAATGCAGCAAACCATGTAAATGATTAACACAGTTACTGTTACACAGAAGAAAATTAGAGTATGATTCACAATGTTTTGTTATTGGAATAGTTACTTATATTTGGATTGTGGTAACATTCAAAAAATTGTTCAACATGGCTGCAAAAAAACCCAATCAAAATCTATAGACACTTCCCAGGCAAGCAGAGACAACACTGTCACATTGCCAGTGTTAGTTATGGAAGATCATTGAATCAGATATCCATTTTTTTCCTTTCACAATTCCTTCTTTTTCTCCTCTTGATATCCATTTTTTTCCTTTCACAATTCCTTCTTTTTCTCCTCTTTAATATTGGGGTTTTTTTAACTATTTGTTCCACTTGGCCTTCACAGATATTTCTTACTGGACCTGGTTTTTTTGTTTGTTTTCTTGTAGAACTCTGAACAATACAACTGTCTGGTATATTTATGTCATGTGAGCATGTAGTGAATGTTATTAGGTCATCTTTTTGCTCATCCAAAACTCTCAGCAGAAAGGTTTTTCTGTGCCCTGTCTGCCCAGTTTCAACATCACCCCAAGCACTTAGGGGTTATCCTATGGGGTGATGTTAGGGTGGTACCCAGGCTGATTTCCAGATGGATTTTCCAAGTTGTGTGTGGTTAAGGGTTGGACTCAACATCAGAAACCTTTCCAATCACAATGATTCTGACTGGAATCCCTCACACCATTGTTATGCTTGTTGTCCAGATGATTAGCTGTTGAATAAGATGAGAATGAATAAAAGGGAGGATTTCTTGAAGGTGGAAGACAAAGTGAGGCAGTGGCAGTGGGAAGGAAAGATGAAGCTGTCCCTTGGGCCCCAGGAGAGAGACCAGGAAGCTTGAACCAGCAATTTCTTCCTTTGAAGAAATCCATTGATGAGTGTTCTAAACCTGCCTTTTCTGAATTTCCTGAGCTGTACCAAGGATTATTTGGTTTGGGTCAAGACTGTTTCCCAAATGAGGACTTGTAGGAGTTTTGCTGACTCCTTTCTGTGCCATGCTTGGCAATCCAAGGCAGGATGGAAGTGGCCAGTTTGGAAACAGCAGTTAATGGACCCAAAAGACAGTTTCCATCAAATATTAGTTATTTTTATGTTCAGTTAGGGGTGTTTGAGCTATTTGTGAAATCCAGATAGAGAAATTAACATTTCTGAATAATTTTAGAACAAATTATGAGTGGGACCATGCTGAGTTGTGTACCATTTTCTTCTATAAAAATATTTTCCATTATATTTTCCATATATTTCTAACCCAAAGGATTCATGCAAAGAAATCCAGAGCATTATTGCAACAATATAGAGGGAAATGGCACATTGCAGAGTGATAATTGCATACCATGAAGGGTGGATTAAGATGTAGTTAATGCCTTTGCTTGCTTCTAACTTTTGAATGAAGGTATGTAATACCAGAGGGCTTATACAGTGCAAGCAAAACTGTGTCCAATATTTCTGTCTCTTTTCCTACTGTTTTTCAAATTCACATGAATTATAGCTGAGATTGAATATGAAGAATACATCTCTGTCAAAAATATTTATTCTTTTAAGTGATGCTGGGGGACACAGAGATTGCATTTTCATGTACATCATCATTTGTACTGCACTGGACACAATGGCTGGGAGAGGGGCACTGTGTAATCACATAATTAAAAGTAGTGCTTGTTCTAAAGTTTGTGTTTAAAGTACCACCAAGCAGCAAGGAGAGGGAGCAGGAACACCAGGATGTGACTGGGAAGTGAGGCAGGAGAGGCTGAGCACCTGGCTCAGAAAGCTGGAGCACAGCAGGAGCTGCTCTCTCCTAAATCTTAGCCAGCTCTTCAACAACAGTCTCCAGTAAAAAGGAGAACTGGAAGACAAACAAATGGACTAACTTTTAATCTTCCTTCCATGGTAGCTTTAACTGCTGCAATTTGAAGTTCAGATGAAGGTTGAGTCTTGTCTTATTTTATCTAAATGAGTTCATCTCTCTCATATCATGGCTTTACTTTGTTACGCATTTTAGCCTTCTGCTCTTTTTCATGTGAGGTAGTAAATACTGGCTCTTTTCAACAGCTGAAATGTCAGGACATGATCATTTTGCATGTGCTAGATAAAATCTGTGAAATGCTGCATTTCTTTTCCAGTGACCTCTGGAATGAAATCACAGTTTGTAGGGCTGGAGGACTGGCAGTGACGTCCAGGCTCACCAAAGGCAGCGCAGAGAGTTCAGTCCAGCACACATTTCTGAACCCTCACATACCCACAGATTGCTGGGGGGCTTTGGGGTTGGTTTGGTTTGTTTTATTTTTGAAAGGTTTGTACACTTCACTGCAAGCAGACCTAGATTAGGAAACAAGTTATTGCTCCTGGTGGAGACTGGAGCCAACACCCTCCCACAGAAAGGAGCTGCAGGGCTCAGTCAGATTTCCTGTAGGTATCTGGCATGGGGACACTGCTGGATTCTGCCTCTCACACCAGTGGCTATGGTGAGATCCTGGCTCCATTATTGTTATTATTCTCATCTCAGGGATGCTGCCCACCTTATCTTTCTGTATTCCCGTTTCCCCACTTTTCCCTAGGAAGGGCAAATGTGGAATGCCTCCAGATCTGCTGGTGAACAGCTTTGTGTAAGAGCTGTATCCAGTCTGAGGTGGGCCAGGCATTTTCAGCTTCTGTTATTTGGGAGTACTTTACCCTAAATTAAAAACAACCTTGATATTGTCACTGTTAGCAGTTCAAGTTGAAAGGGTGGCTCCTGTCTCTGCTAGGTCAGGTTCTGTGGGTTTAAGTATTTTCAGGATTTATCATGTCATAGGATGGCAGATACTACATTCCTCTGCACTTTTTAAATCATTGCTTCTTCCTGTGAGAAAGTAAATCTTTGATAGAAACCCATTCAGGTTTACTTTCCTCTGAAAAATATGAGGCTTTTATCTTAGAAAACATTCCTTCATCCAGAGCATACTGATATCTACCAGATCAAGCTTTAGACAAAAAGGGAATTTTTAATAGGGATTTAGCACTCATTAAATGTGGGATACAATTTCTCTTTTTTGTAGGAATTATGATATATTTTCCAACATGAGGCCCTTTCTGAATCCAATCAGGCTTTTTGGAATGTAATGGAATAATACATAACTTTCACTCTAACTTCTCAAATTCTACAATGTAATTCTTAAGTCTGGGAGAAGGAAAGCAAACCAATTTATTATAGCCTGTTGATTCACACTCACATGCTGTGCAGTTCGTGTGAAGGCCCCATTTACTTTTTCACATGAACTGCCACAGCATGGTTTAAATAGAGATTTCTCTGGCTGTAGTGTTAAGGTTTCTCATTAACATCATTTCTGGAGTCACTGGGCCAAGTAGATCCCTAGTGCAATTCCACTGATCTCAGTGGGGCTGTCCTTGAGATATATTTGGTCCATTGTTTCTACAGAATCTCTTTGTTCTTTTCTGATCTCTTAAAGAATTTTGTTACTTTGAACATTTTGCACAAAACAAGTCATTATGCTGAAAAGTTTGCAACATTTATAAGTAACTTCTCAGGTTTTCTACCTATTTGTACACAGAATTACAACATTATGTCCAACATTGATTTTTTTTTTTTTTTTTAATGTTATAACATACACATATATCCTGTTTTCAGGGAATATCAATAAATTTGCTGCAAGTTTTTGTTCTTATTAATACTTTTTTTTTAGATTCCAAAATTTGATGTGACTCCCAAAAGTAACCTGAGACAGGCTGCAGTGACAGTTGTCATTATTTTCTGATCAGCTCTGCCACTTGCTAATTTTTAAGCAAGTATTGAGTGAGTAGTGACACTCTCATAGCAATATCTTTTCCCACTGAAAACTGAGCTAGTCTGGTGTTCTGTCTGAGTACTGAGTGTATCTAACTTCATCTGGGGTTTTTTGGGGTGCTGTTCTATTAGGAAGAAAATGTGTGCAACACTAAGAAATGTTAAGTTCCATCTTTACACAAAACTTTGCACAAGTTAGATTTGCAGTTAATGTCTATTCTGTGCATTATATGTGTGATTTGCATGACTGGCTTACACTTTTGTTCAGGAGAATGAAAGGCTGGGTTAGGGAGCACAGCATAACAGAATTAATTCCTCCTTGTCATAAATGGTTAGCTAAATGGAAAACACATCTTTTCTCAAATTCTCAAATCTCTTACTCCTTGCTGCACATCACTGCAGTTTTGCACAGACATTTGTTGGCCTTAATAATGTATACTAGTTTTCCCAGGAAATTATGAACTTAGTACAGGAAGTTTTTAACTTACCTTTGCATTCAAAGATTGCCAGCTACTACAAGGATAATGCACATAATATATAAAAACTAAATATGATTTTTGACAAATCCATAATCAATCAGCAGAAGAAAGTGACTTGGACAGGGAGCCCTGGTTCCCTGAGCTCATATTTAATTTGCTGTCAAGATCTCTTATTTCTCCAAACTCTTAAAATAATTAAGTTCTAATGTAAGATTGAATTTTGCAGAGAACAGCCTAGAGGCCTTCTAAAAATTAAAACACTGCTAGTTAGCTGCTGCTTGCACAGAATCCTTTGCATCTGTTGGTATCCAGTAGAGGTGGGAGTGCTGGGAAGCTCTGCTGCCAACCTGGCCTCTGCTTTCCACAGACACTCCTTCAGGAAACTGCTGCAGGGGTGCACCTGTGACTTGAGCTGCTGCTTTTTTGCAAAATTTCAGTCCCCTTGAATATGTTATTAACATTCAAAGCAGAAATGATACTGCTTCTAAGGATGTGAAAAACTCTCATTCAAAGCAAATGAGAAGCAAAGCTGCACGCACAGGATTGCTTTGAGTTTATAGAGATTTATTTGTGAGGCAAAGTGGAAAAATGTGATTTAGTTGTATTTAATATCTCTCTCAAAATCCTAAAGACTTTCAGATGAATTAGGTGCTGGTGAGTACAGTGACAGTGTAGGCAAACATTAACAGCCAAGCTTCAGCCAGGAACAGCCCTGCCTGTTATATGATGTGTTAAGAAAGGGAATGTTGCAGGCAGCCTGGGGTTGTCCCTGTGCTCTTCCCAAAAGTGCAGGGTGATCATTTATCTACAAAATGCTGGAGCTCAGACGGAGACCTGAGGGTCTCATCTGAAAGCTGATGCCTTCAGGCAGCACCTGGTGCATCACTGGAGGGTTTGTGTCATTAAACAGCTCCACTGTCAGTGTGTTACTCATGTCTTCCTGGTCTGCAGGTCACTGGACCAAATGAGAACCTGTTGAACCATATTTTAACTCTGATCTTTGCACAGGGTGGTACATCAACAGAACAGTCAGAAAATGAGGCAATAACCTGTAATCTCCATGTCCTGAGCAACTCCTTGCATTTCCTTGTGTTAGTGCCAAGGGATTTCACAGGGCAGATGTGAAGTCATGACTTTGTGTCACCTAACAGCTCATCTTGAGCAACACAGCAGAGCCTGCTGAGGCACAGACACAAGAAACAGGACAGAGTGGTATGTGACAGAAACCTCTGCTGAGAGCTCCAGCCCATCCTTGGGATGTGCATCCTGCAAAAGGCAGCAGCCACAGAGTGCAGGGGCCACTTTGACATTCTCAGAGTGCTCTGGGGGCCTGGCAGCACCCCTTCCTTCCCCCACTGAGCCTCAGTGCCACCATGCACTGAAATTAAGATTGCATGGGGCTTTTCACAGACAAAATCCTTGCATGCACATCCTGGAGGGGCCCTTCCAAGGGGCAGCATCCTTGGACCATTTTGGCTGGGTCCATACTGGGCTCCAGACCCTCCTGGGGTCTCCCCTCCTGAGAGCAGAGCACCCTGGAGCTCTTGTGTGCCTGCAGCTCTCAGAGCTCCCAGCAGCACAGAGCCTTCACATCCTCACCTGCCCTGGGCACAAGTGGGGAAGAGTCCCTTCAAAGGATTTTTACTTTTGTTTTTTACTTTTGATTTTTACTTTTGGCTTTTGTTGGCTCCCAAGGTGTTCATTGCAAGGGCAAAACCCAAGTTTTAACCAAGGAGAGCTTAAAACATGAATGACTTTCTCATACTGGGTGTAGAACATGTCCCTATAACACTTCTTTTTTCATTTTTCTTGGCTCAAGGGCCTGCCCTACAAAGCCTTGGTCAAACCAGCTTTGTGAAGAGGAAAAACCCCAAAGACTTAGGATCTCAGAGTGTGTTTAGATCTGTGATCTGTTGTAACAAAGCCATTCAGGACACTGAAAAAATCTACTTTCCTGATAAATCAGACAAAATGAAATGAAAAATACTTCATCAGTTTTTTTTGTCCTTAATTTCATTTAATTTTAAAAATGCTGCAATTTGGAGAATCATGCATGACCATTTTAATAGCACTGGACCCACACTAGTTGAAAGACCCTGTTTCTTGGATTATTTTGGCATTTTCAGTGAGGATCACTAACAGTGATGAGTAATTTCCTGGATGATAAGTGCATCAGGCAATGCATGTTTTTCCTCAACCTGTTAAACTCATATCAGGGCAGTTCCCTTCTCCAGTTTGCTGCTCTGCCCCAGGTTTTCAACTCTTCATGCAGATCTGTATAGTCTAGAGTCAAATTTTGAGCAATCAGTACCACCAGGGCAGTGTTTTTAATGAAAAAAGCAGTTAAATAAATGGAATGTCATTAAGACATACGACTGTTTTGGAGATGATGCCAAGAGTAAAACAGAAAGTTAGTCTAAAATATTACTTGCTACACATTTATTTTTAATGCATATGGAGTTATAGAAACAAAGCACTTTAACTAGCTGAAGAAATAGAAACTTTTTGCACACACAGTTTCAAATCCCAGTAGTATTTCAGCCTCTTGGAGTTGTCTCTTGGACTGTAAAAGAGGGATCTGGACAGTCTCTCAGTGCCTGTGACTCTTAAATCCTCAAGTGACATGTATATGTGCTTAAGGAATGGGTCAGCTTGCAGACAAAAATGTCTCAAATTAAAAAAAAAAAAAGAAAAAAGAAAAAAAAAAAGAAAAGAAAAGAAAAAATAAAGAAACACATTGGTGGTTAGAAGAGAGCTGTGAAAGCCTTTACCCCTCAGCTGGCTGGGTTTGTGCCAAGATTCAGTGTTCACTTACACATGATGTGAAAAAAAGTGATGTGGTTGAATATTCTTGTCACATGCTTTGGCTTTTTTTCTGGTTTTGGACAGTGCTTTGTTCCATGACTGTTTAGTTCAGTGCATTGAGATTGTGCTTCCAGAGCTGCCATGCCATTTCTCCTGCAGCAGCCAGAAATTTAAAGTTACTTTAACCTTATAAGAGACTGGGTTTTTTTCTTGGGATTTTTCCATTGTGAACTTTCCCCGTGCAGGAAGGATAATTTCATAATGCCATCAAACACAGGTTAAGGTGCAGCTGCTTTAGCTTGTTAGGGACTGCAGACAGAGGAACCCTGTTCTGGGTCTTGCACCCGTCCTCCTCACCCACCACCTCTTTTTCTTTGTGGTGAATGTCCCGTGTGATTAGCAGCTCGCAGCAGAGCCACAAAGTAATCATTGAGCCAGAAGAGTTTTTAAAGTCCTGGCTGTTACTGCGTTCTTTCCCAGGTGAAATGAAGCCCAGCCCTTGTTTTGGAAATGAGCCTTTGAGTGCTGGCAGTGCACAGTTCTGAGAGCACAGCTCTTCAAGGCACATCTTAGTGCCACCAAGAACCACTGGAGGAACAGGGAAGAGGCAAAAAGAGAGCTGGAATATCAGAGCCCTTAGACCTACTCGCTGGAGTTTTCTTTGTTTCCCTGCTCTCGAAATGGGAACTAATTGGGCTCACTGGTTTTCACAGTATGAATACCACGCAAGGATTTAGTTTACTTTTGGAAATTTTGAAAAATATTTTTTAAGCAGGCTAACACAGGCAACAGGATGGAATGTGTTGTGAGTCATCACTTTCATTCTCAGTCAAAGTTCTTTATTTTTCAGCTTTGTGGCAGTCTAGATGCACCCCCCCCATGGAAACCACACTGATGATATAATAATTGTTGTTTTCACCCAAAAAATTTATTGCCCTTGTTTGAGGGGGAACCAAAACTCTTGGTAAGCAGAACCTTTCCAGATATCCAAGGGCAAGAGTCAAAATGCCCAAACTGTTTGGCTCTGTGCAGCTGCAAGGAAGACCAGCTTCAGGGAAAAACAAAATTATTGCATGACAGGTAATTTCCTGTTGCACTGTAATTAAATGCAACATCTCAACCTGGAAGCAGCTCTATAAACTAGGTAGTACTGGATGAAAAATATTAAATCATTATTTTCAGCCTAGGTAACTGATGTTCTTCAGTATCAGATTCCCATGAGGTGCTAAATGAAGTGACATGTTAATTCATACTTGTATCCTCTTAGTTTTTTGCAGTAAGTTTAAAACAACTCTACAGAGATATTTCAGAGTCAGATGGGTAAAAATTTAACATTTTGCAAACACCTGTGGTCCTTTTGCCTGTCCACAATAATGATTTTTAAAGGAAGAGGCTTGTTGCAGCCAACATATCTTTTGGACCCTTAGGATATCCAGTGCTGAATGATTTTGCATGTTATGATGCTCACATCTAAAACAACAGTGCCATCCACTGCTATATAACCTTTTTTTTTTTTCCTTAATAAACCTTTGGGGGTGAAAAAAGCATGAAAACAATCTTCAGTGGCTTTTTACCATGAACCCATCAAGAGTATAAATAATTCCCTGCCTTTGGGGGAAAAAAGAAGAAAAACTCCATTGTAGTTTTACTAAAAGTCCATCCAAATTCTTTGCCTCTGGAAAAATTCTTGTAGAAGATGATAGTATGGAGGTTATTTCAGTAATCAGGAAACCCCAGGAAAAAAATGTAAATGGATTTTCTACATCCTGAATGTGATTTGTGTCAAACAGTGTGACTGACAAACACTGGCAGGGGAAAGAATTGAGTGCAGCTAAGGTCCTGCAGAAGGTAATTCCAATTCCAATCCACAGATAGACAGTGTTACAGCTTCCCATGTCTTGCTGCAATTAGCAGAAGGACTTATTTTAACTGAATAGGAATTTGATAAAGAATAAGAAAATAATTAGAAATGAAATGCGCAGAAGGAACTTGTGAATACCCCAATTCACCAGACCCTAAATTCAGTGCCCAGGCTGTGAATGAGCTTTGCAAAGTCTGCCATAGTGCCTGGAGAGGCACCAAAGCCAGGCAACAAAAAATGCTGAGCACAAAATTCCAGCCTTCCCTAGAGTTTTATTGCATTCATACCCCTCACCTAAGTTTGGGTGGCACATGGCAAACAAGCAAAGAAATGTGTGAATAGGACTTCAAAGTAAGGCTTGCTTGCAAGGAAAATGCTAGAGGTCTTTTCTCTGCTTGGTTTAACATGAAATACTGAACTATGAATCAGAGCAGTCTGAAATATTCATTTCTCCCCTTCCAGGCAAGTTCTCTAACCTCAAGGCCAGCAGCTTAGCAAGTATTTCATTATTTCATTCAAAATGGAACAGTTTCCACAGAAATATTGAGACTCCTCTGATCCCAGATTTCCCCAAGGCACCCTCCAGAAACTTTTGGAGAGAGGTTTCCAAGCCAGAATTCTGTTGGACAAAGGGAGGAAAAATCCCCAGGTTTTTCAAGTCCCAGAGGGATGATCCAGCTGCTGAGGTGCTGGGCAAAAGCACAAACACAAGAACAAAAGCCAGTGTGCTAAAAATGCTCAAGAACTCCACGAATCTTCAGATCTAAATTTTTCATGAAACACATAACTGACTGAAATGTGGGGACCACAGTGCCAAAGGCTCCACTGAGACTTCTCCTGGAACAGAATTTTGAATAGAGATTGTTTTAGCTCTGCTTCCTTCCTTTTTTTTTTTTTTT
>VXBS01004206.1:417823-447941 GCA_013400255.1 Sitta europaea
TTTTTTTTGGTTTGTTGTTACTGTTAAAACATTTTTGGGTTTATCTGTTATTAGACTCTCATCCATCATTTTGTTTTCTTCTCAGATCTTCATTTGTTACTGCACATGATTAGTGTCAGAATTGTGAATGACATCATAATTTCCAGAATTCCTTTCAGCCTCCTGTAATGATGCTGTCTGGTTTTTGAATTGTTATTGATGAAATTTTTATAGTTTGGAGACATTCTGTAAAATGTGAAAAATAGTAAAGAAATTGAGGAAAGGATTTTTGAGGGAGTTCTTGCAATACTCTTTCAAAAAAAGACAGAACCCTTGCTGTGAAAACTACCATGGAATTGTTTATATCCAGAACATTCCTAGCAAGTCTTTGCTTCAACTGTGTTTTAAAAATTTCTCCTGAAAGACAGTCCAGAAGCTTGCAAGAGTGACAGGAAGACTAAAAGATATGGATTCTCAGAGTATGACTTCCAGAAGATACATATTCAGGCATCTATAAAAATCACAAGCTTTGTTTTTGGTTCCCCTCAGCAAGAAAGTGATTTTACAGAATTGCTGGGTTTCTAATCCTGGCTGGAAATGAAGTTCCTGCACCAAAGGACCTGCTGCAGAGTTAGCCTGCATGTAGGCTACAGATGGAAAAAAAACACAAGCAACAAGTGGCAAGCAGGTGAGCTGAGGGTCTGGAGTTGGCAATCAGAGCACTCATCCCTCTGAGGTCTCTCTCCAGTCCCTGGCTTTTGTCAGGGCCTCACAGAGAGGATGGGGAAGGCTCCTCTTCCTGGCCCTTCCAGTGGTTCTCTTGTGTTTGATGGGAACATCACAAAAAATCTGTATTTTGAGGAAGAGCCCACGGGAGAACTCTCAGCAAAACGATAATGGATGAAAATAATGGCATGGGTGGCAGTAGGAAACAGAGCTTTTTAATATTTCTTTTTAATTGGGCACTGAAGAAGCACAGTGAAGACAAAAGGACCTTAGCTGCAATCTGCATATGGCCTGTGACAGCCCAGAAATTGTGTCCCCTTGCTAACCACTGGGTAACCTTCCTAGCACTCATCTTCTGGCACTGGAGAGGGCACCCAGTGCACCAGGAGGAGGGCAGGGCTGGGAGGAGAGGCACCCAGTCAGTTCCCCTTAGTGCAGAGGGAAGTTTGCCCCAGCCCCAGCACCACAGCTACAGAGGAAAGGGAAGTTGTCAAAGAGTCTCTGTTGGTTTTAGGTCTTTTTTTTTAGGAAAAAAAAAAAGGATTTCTGGGAGCAGGATGCTCTCCTGAGACCAGTAAGGAGCAGCAGACACAGGTTTATGGAAAGAGGAATGAGACTGAGAATTGGCAGCTTTGTGAATGTGAAAAAATATAAGGTTAGTAGCTTACACAAAGTAAAAGGCACAAAGAAAGTGTTTGGAAAAGGTGGAAAGGGCTTAAGAGGTCTCACAAAGCACAGGAGGCTGCCAAGAGCTCGAGCAGTATTGTAGGCTTCAGCATGTTGTATAAAATGAAGGACATGAATCTAGTGCAGAAGTTGAAAGGAAAGGCATCTCTAGCCTGGCTGGTTTGTATTTTGGAGAACACAAAGATCACTGGATTTCAGTTTAGGTGGTCTGCTGGTGCCTTTATTGCTACACACAGGGTGACCAGCAAAGGTGCTGCTGTGTGACAGCACATGTGACAGTATTTTAACATGAAGCATTTTCATCCTGGGTAATTTCTTATTCAGATCTCAAAAATTTGAGGGGAGTTTCTCATGGATTCTTGTCTCAGTCCATAGAGTAGGACAGCCAACAAAAGGAGCTGCTGTCATTTGTGGGTACCAAGACAAAGTTTTGCTAAATTCTTTTTTTTTAACATTGTTTTGTGACATCTTCCAGTATATGTACAGGGCTACAGGCTGTTGTCCAGCTGGAAATTTGCTCTTCTCAGCCAAACTAAAACACCTGCTCTGCCATGGCATGACTGTGACTTCCATGGGCTGGCAACTGGGGGAACTTGCCAGGTGCAAACAGCCTGAAAGGAAAATCAGTGTCTGTAAAAAGCAGAATGTAAATTCATTATTGTTGCTCATGGGCTCATGTTTTGAGGGAAAAAGTTGTAAATGTTAAATTTGGTGGCTCCTCTGCAGTTTGGAGCAAACCCAATTGCCTCCTTCACTGTTCTGGGAGAGGGGCAGCACACAAAATGAAATGCTTTTGTGTGATGTTTATCTCAATGACATGCTGAAGCTGGACAAGGTGAGTCAAATGGAGTTTATTTGTAAGAGTGAAAAACTGTGTGTTCTCAAGGTTTGAACCACCTGAAAAAGATCCAGGAATGATAAATTATGAACACTGTTAAATAGCATCGAGTCCCTAATATTCAAAAGCAGACTTTGCAGATACAGAGGAATATTGGACAAAGGAAAACAACAAATTTCCTGACTGCTCTGTAAAATTGAAGCATGAAAGCCATTTTAGGTTGCCTAAACAATTGTAGGAATCAAATAGTCTGGAAAATTTCATTTCATGTCTGACAAAGTCAGACAAAAAGCTCCTGTCATCCAAAGTGCTAAATCTTCAAGTACTGCATTTTTGTATGTGAAAATTCCAAATGACGATTTCTAAATGAAAAATTGTTTCCTCCTCACTCAAAAAAAAAAAAAANAAATTTTTCCCCCTCAAAAAAAAAAAAAAAAAAAAAAAAAAAAAAAAAATCCAAAAAACCAACCAGAAACCCCACCAAACCTTTTATCTGGTTATTCAGGAATTTGGCATTAACAATGATAAAATATAAATGGAGTTGTGAAATGTTTCTGTTCACTATATTTTACATTTATTCTCAGGGAAGAAAAAAAAAGTGAAAAATGTTTTTCTGTATCTACTGAAGAGTACAGCCTGTCATATCCAGCAGAACACTTGAGCATATATTTAACTTGAAACATGTGAGAAAGCCTACTTATTTTATTAGTCCTTGCAATTAATCAGAGGTAATTCTTAAAGCTAACACTTCATACAAAACTAAACTAGTGGATCTGCATTTCAGACATATTCATGCCTTTTTCCTCCATTCAAAAATGTAACTGCTTTGGGATACTTATAAGAATTCTTCTCTTCAGTAAACAAATCTGTAGTTAAAAAATGGAACCTCGTTTAAAAAAAGAAAAACAAACCAAAAGCCTTTTGCTAAAAAATATCTTGAACTTGAAATTCAAGATTCTGACATTTCCAATAACTTTAAAGTGATTTTTCTTGGGTGAACTCAAATGAAAATTTCCAGTGGGTTCTCTGAGGAGGACTTCTTTTATTTGAAAGCTTTTGAATTGTAGAATTTCATGTTCTTAGTAAACTGTGTAAATGACTCTTTCTTGAAAGGTGATTTTCAAAAGAGTGTGGTTCAACACAGGCCAGCCAGTTCCCTTCTCAGCCCTTCACGTTGTTCCTGATAGCTACAAGCAGTTGTTTCTTGGGTGTACAAAACACAAAGTCTGTTGCAACCACTCTTGAGCAACACAGGCCGTACTAAAATGGGCACTGAATATACTGACAGCACAAAAATTAAAAAAAGAAATAGAATAAAAGGAAACCAGTCATTCACCAGCAGCTTAAATCTTAATCTCGTTGTCCAGAAGAAAAATAATTATTTTTATGGTAAAATTAGTAGCTTTGAATATTTTATGGCTCAAAATGGAACAAAAAAAAAATTTTAAAGGCAATCTTTTCTGTCGTTGTTTAGCTTCATCTGTTTCTGACCCCCACAGCATAATATTATATTCCAGGAAAACAGTTATTTTCACTCTTTCCACTTGCTCCAATATTCCCATCCTTCTGATATTTTGTTTCCACTGATGCAAGAAAGAAAAAAAAAAAATATAGAGGGGGGGAAAAAACAACTACTCCCATCTAAATTTATACCATCAAGGAACCAACAATTAAACAAGAAATGTCTTGGTTGTCCAGCATTGACTCCCCACCTGCAGTGCACTTCTAAGGGGGCACAGGAAGCTTTCTGCCCCTCCCAGAATCCTGTTTAGTTGGGTGCACAGGAGCACTGGCATTGCCCTGCCTGGCTGTGGCTCTTAGGGCTTTACCCCAACTTTTCCTTCTGCACTGCAACAGCCACAAGGGAGGAGTTCCCTGGATCTGTCCTTGGTTCAGGTGGATCATGGCATGCAGATATTCCAGTGCTCTGGGAAGGTGTTGGGAGACTCCAAATATCCCACTCAGTTACAGTGAGATCAGCAAAATCCTCACAGTCAGAAAGCAAGCAAAAGCTCAAAGTCAGACTCAAAGGACAAAAAATAGATTACTAAAAGTGTGAGTTAATTCCCATGCCTTCACCTCCTCTGCAGGAAAAAAAAAACAATACCAAAGGAAGAAATGGACTAAAAAAAGTAAAAACACAAAGAGAGGAGGAAAGTATTTTATTTGACTTCTGGATTCTGCATTTTAGAGGAGCATTCCACAGTTTCAAATTTTTTCTGCAATCACAGAATCTAGAAATTTGCTTTCCCATTTTAAGGAAAAATGAGATCTTGATCATTTCAGCCTAAAAACAGTCATGAGACTCAGGTGAAGCAGAACCAGAGTCACATGTGTGATAAACAACCCCTGCTCAGACAGATGGAAACTCCCAAGATCCTCTCTAGAGGAGAGATGAGAAGTCTGTGTGAGTTGTGGTCTGACTGGGGAATTTGGATACAAACAGTTTGGCCTATACTTATACAAAAGGTTAATCAGAAGCCTGTAGCTTAAAAAACCAAATCATAAAACATTCAGGTTAAAAAAAAAAAAAGAGTAAAGTTATGACAGAAGGACAGAAGATGAAAACTCTCTGTGTGCACATTCCCCAGCAGATTAAACATGCTACACCAGGATGTTTGCTCTTAGTTCAGCTCAGTGGTGTACTTAAGGAGCACAAAGATCAAAGTACTCTCTCTGAAGAGTTTTGGCTTTCTAAAGCCTGTGCTGACATGTGGCTCACCTGGAACAAGGTTGTAGTTGCATGTCCAAGTAGCCTGCTTGGAACTAGAGGTATTTCAGTGTGTAATCCTGTGCTCAAGGAGTTCTCCTCCATGGACAAGAGGATTGGGTGTGAGCCCTTGTGCACCTACAAGCACACAAACGTTTATCCTTCCCAAACTGACTGACTGTTCTTTAAATAAGGCAACACCATACCTCCATGTCTGTACAAAGCTAATTATTTCTTGTGAAAAATTAAATTAAATCAATCCCATTTTTAGAGCTGTACTGACAAAGCCATTTTTTACAGATCAGCCTTACTTAAAAAGAAGCAGGTCTGACAACATTTCAACATTTTGCAAACCAGAAATCTTCTATTTGGAATTTTTTTGTTGGATTGATTTTTGTTTTGGAACTTCTCTAAACACTATTTAACTTCAAAAATATCCTGACCAAGCTGTACCATATGACATGTTGCAAACACAGAATCTACAAGAGCTGCTTTCATTCTAAAAGTCAGGCGCTTTTATTTAGCAGGGCAGACTTACAGATGTTTCTGGAGATCTAACACTAGGGAAAAAAAAGATTAGACAATGTGAGCCGTGGTAAATTCTAAATAGGCTTTCTGTTTGTACCACTAATGCATAAAGCCTTGAGTTCTCACACAGAATTGAGGTACTGCTGTGCCAACAGAAAATAAACTCTGGTTTATAAACTGCACAGAATTGTGAGTGGCTGTCCCCTGAGAATGAAAAGAAAAAAAAAAAATCAGTATGAAGCAGTAACTAATCCTAAAACAGAATTAAAACAAGGACCTATTTTGTATAAAGACCCCAAAGAATTTTTACAGTATCATCACTTTGTGTGGCCAAACAGGGCAGTCCTGTTGTGGCTAGCAAACATGAACTCATCCTCTTCATAATCCTGTCCACGTTCAAGTGAAAGGGGCCCTGTGTCAGGATGTCCCAGACTATGGCAGATTTGGGTTTGCTCACTTCCAAGGTGCTGGTGTCCTCTTAGCCTGCCTCTGGGCAGCCCCCCCAGCCCCAAACTGTGCTCCAGGGTGCAGCCTCAGAGGCTGCAGGGTGAGGGGGGCTCAGGAGCCCCTTTCCCTGCAGGGCTTCTGTGTCTCAGGCACCTGGAGATCTGTGTGTGTGGCACATGTGGGAGCAGCCAGCAGCTCCCAGGTCACAGCACAGGGAGAAATAACTGCAGAGCACCCTCTTTAACCACGACTATTTACAGAACCAATGCACTTTGTGAAAACAATAAGCCCCATGGAAAACCTTACTTTTCTGCCCCCTGTGAAATATTTCCATAGTTAGTGTCTATCAATCACACAGCAGTTCTCTCCAGAGGTTAAAATGGGTGGCCAGGTAGGCGGTCTTGGGTTTGTGGTATTATGAAGTTTTCACCCTGAATCCACAGTGACTGTGCTTATATTTTTAGAGAGGTGTAAAAATTGTGTCAGATTACTGCTTTTTTCAGCTCTTTATTCTTGTCACCTGAGAAGCTTCCAAGGTCAAGTCATTTCCATTTTGACCCTAGACAATTTGGACTAGTCCTGCTATACCTTACTGTTTAGTCATTATACACCCTTCCTTTTTTGTTTTTTGTTGGTGGTGGTGGTTGTTTTTTGTTTGTTTGTTTGTTTTGTTTGTTTTTTTTTGAGGAGGAGGGCAATGCAGGATTTTTACACATTAGCAATTCCAGTGGCCAGGTCCTTAGGAACCCCTGTAGTCTCAGCTCTGTAATTAAAAGTAGAATAAAGTATCAGGAGTATTCTTGGGTGCCATTGAATTCTCAAAATTCAGTCACATACTGGAATGTTTCATTGAACACTTGGACATAAATCTCTTTTCAAATTTTAAATAACCATCACTGCTCATGAAATTTCAGTGCAGTTGCTTGATAAAAACCAACACCTACCTACTTTATAACATCATATAAGCAACAATATTAGCTTCTATATTTTTGAAGCCCTGGGATGCTTTAGCCAGAAGGAATGTGCTTATTTCTCCTGTGGCTGATACAGTATCAAATTTAACATCAAAGGATTCTATCAAATGGTTTTATTTTGTCATAGCAGTTGTATAAAAAATCAGTAACAAATTTTCCCTATTTCTGGTTTCACTCTTCCATATGAATTACTTTATTTCCCATTCAGTGACAGATTACCCTGTTGCCAAAGCTTTAAGCATAAATAAAACCTTTCTGAAACTGGGACATCTCAGGACCAAAGTAGCTGAATGATAATGAATTCTTCTTTTTAATACAGTAAAACAGGATTTGTAATGGAAAAACTCCATTCACTAGTGCTCAGAGAAATGCTAAAACACCCCCATGTTTTCTTATCCCCAGCTAATGAGATGAATGCAATGAGATAAAGTGCACACTTACAAAATAACTGCATTGTGCAGAGCAGGTTTTCTGAACAGCTCCATTAAAAAACTTCACAAGTCAGAAAGGACTTGATGGGGAATAAATGATATCACTGATTTCTCTTTAAGAGAAAAGATTGTTTCCCAGGAAGTCTTCAAGTCTTTGTTGTTTGCTTCAGTGGAAAGTTTATTGTAAAAAAGACACTAGATAGTATCTCCTGGGCATGAAAACACCTGATAACTTGATAAAAATAATTAGCATTCCTATTTATACTAAACCTAATACAGTCCCTGTCAAAGTAGCATAAAATATTTGGGAACTTCATATAAAACATGTTTTGCATAGTTGCTTTTCAAGGGCTCCTGCATGTCCACCAAAGACAGCCTTGCCTGTTAAATTCTGTAGGATTGTTCAAAATTTCTGTATTTTGCATTTAGTGCTACAGGGTCTTCATCATCAGTGTTATAGATCTGCATCCTAAACAGCCAGTTCTATGTAATTCCCTTTTTAAAGAAGTTTTTTTTCACTTCCAGAGGCTGTATATTCTCATTAAACAGGCCCAGTAGTGCTGATTACTTGCAGATTGTTCTGAATTAATTGGGGAAGCAGGCAGAATTGGCTGCAACAAGAGCTCCATGTAGGATGCCTTGCCAGGCACAGATGCAAGAACCCCCATTAAACCCCACCTGATGAAGTTCGTGTTATTAACATGCTATTGCTGCATTTGCCTTCAGCTGTGTTTCTTGTCTTACATAAAAATATCACTGGCACTCATCGGGAACTCATTATGATTCAAGTAACAGAAAAATAAATACAAGTTAAACCATACTTCGAGCAGTCACTTAGTTGCTAGCACAATGTTTCTCAGGAGTGCAGAGAAAATAATTTTGATACTTTTTATCATATCTTAAACACTTTTCTTAGCAGTGCTACTTTGTCTCCCTGCAACTGGTTAACAAGTTTACCTCAAGCTGAAAGTGCCAGACGATCTGCTTAGTGAAAAAAAAAATCTAATTTTTATTTNGTATGAAAGAATATCAATCACAGAAGATACTAAAATAATGATGGCCTATGATTGGTTATGGTTATTTCAGAGGACTTAAAAACCTTTTTGTTGTTAATCCATTTTTGAAGTAATGGAACAATACTTCAGCAAGTGAAGGGCTTTGGACAAATAAAGTGTTTAAAGAACATGGCTCTCTGATTATTTATTTTCTTTACATCTCACCTTCAATTATTTCAGAAATATTTTACCTCCACAAAATCTACCAAGTGTATCATTGTACAACCAGCACAGTTCTACTCCTTTTGCAGCCAAAGAAAACAAAGGAAAATATTTGTACAAATGCAGGCAATTTCCCTAGAATTACTTCCAACCTTTTGTCATGATCAGTACAGGATTAAAGCCATCTCATGATCAGATAAATAAAATACCAAGGACCCAGTTCTGCTACCTTTACATAGGGTTTGGTCTGGAACAAACCAGACTGTCATGGAACTATCATCAAATACTTAAGTCAAGCACATTTTCAAATCAGACCTCTTAGCTGTGAAGGTGAAAGGTGCAACAGACATTTCTGCATATTCAGCATCTAATTCAGCTATGCTCCTGTGGTCTTAACATCCTGAAACCATAACAGAAATAAAAGACTGCTGGCAGGCACTGCTGGAAATATAAGAAGGGTGTCCAAAGGCTTACTATTTATTTACACACCTAAACATAAATAATCCCCTCATGTACCACTTTTACCCATAGGCTAAAACACATAGTTTTACATGAAGGTCATACTTGTCCTCGTGTTTTGGAAACATAATCTGTCTTTTAAAGTTTGCAATTCTTGTTCCATCCAACTGCGGATTTCTAAATCCCTCCTCTTTCAAAGAATTAAAGAATTCTTAAGGCTTAAGGTTGTTTTCATTTGGATGGGGCAAGTATTAAAAGAAACTCCACTACAGTATCTATATATACATATAGACACACACANTTTGCTACTGAGCAAAAATAAAACTTAGCAAAAAACTCCTATTATAGGGGTTTAAGCTCCTCTGCTGAAGGTACATCTATTCATCTTCTGCATGTTATAGGCAGATACAAAAACACAAGAGCCCCACCAGTGCTGTGGACATTGTGACACACCTGAGCTGCACAGGAGAAATTGAACTCGCTGGCTCCACGTGGAAAAACATGGCAGTGACAGCAGAGAGCTGTACTACAGCTAATTCTAATTACAACGTTTGAAAGGCTGCAAGAGCTCTGTCCCTCTTCAAGGCAAAGGCACTGGAGGAACTCAACCAGGTGGAAGCAGTGTTCCATGCACCTAAAGCTGCTCTGTGGAGGAATCCACCCTCCCACAGCCTGCTTTTACACCTCACCTGTGGATCATCTTGGTTTACAAACAGGTGACTCCCAAAGACTGCTGGCTGGGATAAAAATTATGGAAATGTTGTGGGTGAGACTTTAGAGCAAATGGGTCCAATGGAGTGTCCTGTTCCTTCCTCATTCAGACAGTACCATCATCACTTCTCCTCACATATAAATTTAATTTCCACTGACTGCAGTGTTATAATAAAGATAGAATGTCATCCCACAGGATTTTCATAAGCATGAAAACAAAAATATCCAGTAAAAAAAAGGCAAAAGTAGATTTTATCTACCCTTTTTAGTATAATGTTTCACTCTATTTTTTGCAGGCAGAAATGGAGCCCATATTTCTTTAGAATCACAAGTCCCAGAGCATGAGTGTGAATAATCTTTTATCATTTCAGGTTAAGATGGTTTATCAGCTACTGGATCTGCCACTTCTTCAGTCACCTTTTCAAGGACCAGCCACTGATCCCCCATCACATCAGTGAAATTTATTGAGAGGAGGAGCAAAGAGAAGAACAATGCCACATCCTGAGGGAAAGGAGATGACATTTGTCTGAAAGGCTGGCTTTATTTTGGAAATGGCAGCTGCTTGGAACTGTTGACAGATTGGGAGTGTTAGAAATTGTCCCAGGCCAGATGGATTACTGCTCTGGGTGCAGGTGAATAGGTCAAAGGCACTTTATAAATGATGGCCTCTCTTCCCACGTAGCTCTCAGCACTGCAGGGCAGCATAGGTAACAGTTATTTTTATAACAGGTAATTGAGTTATTTTGGAGCAGTCCCACACAGGTCAGGGGTATGCACTTTTTTATCATCTTCCTCCCCTTTTGCTGCAGCAAATGCAGTAACTTGAGACATTTCTACTGCTATTCCTAATTGAATTAGGATGGACTGAAGGCAAGATATCTAGGGAGGGGTGGTAGAGGAACAGCTCTTTCAGTCAGGAAATCACATTCAAGCTTTTGCTTTCTGTTATTTCCTGTGACCTGAATACATTGATCTGCTTCACAGTCATGTTGTAAGAAATTTGTTGAAGGAACAGGAATGAATCAACCAAATAAGGTTTGAAAGGGTAGAAAACAAGGATTTTCATCTTCTCGCCACAGCTTAATTCTTTCACTTCTTGCATTCTATTCTGATGCAATTTGTTTATATTACCATGCATTTTTTCCAGAGATCAAGTAAATTTTAATTTAATTTTAAATGGAAGTAAAAGAAAATGGAAAAAAGCCTTCTCACTTTAATTCAGCCAATATCAAAATTATAGAAATATATTATTATAGAAATAAAAATAGTTGAAGATGTGAGTTTTGGACAGTGCTTGGATTGAGCAAATACCCCTCAACTGTGTGAAAACTGCAAAGTCTTGTTTTGTCCAACAGTATCCCTCAATTCCTCGATGGCCTCAAGCACATCTCAGAAGTACAAGTCAGAGCCTCGTGTCCCTCACTCGCCTCCACTTGTGCCAAAATCCTTGGGAATGCTCGACAGAAAGCTCTGTCCAGTGCTAGCCCTCCCCACACAGGGAGCAGAGTTCCTTCTGTGAATGGTTGCCCCTGTGAATTCAAAGTGGTTAATGCCAGGTTTCCACCAACAGAACTCAGATTTAAGAAGCATGGGGAAAAGTGAAGGCAAAAAGTGCAAAAGTCCCTGCCAGGAGCACAGCACTGTATTTTATGTGATGGTCCAGATCCCCTCCCTAGCTGGAAAAAGCAGCTAGTTGGTCTATTTATATACTAGTGGAGATTCTGATCCTAAACTATCTTTTGGCAAAATGCAGAAGTTTTCCAGAAAGTTCTATCTAAGCCTTGTCTAGAAAGAAAACTGACACCAGTCAAAGGGGCAGAGCAGAGTGGAGAGCATGTCAAAAGTCTGCAGTGCATTTGTTTGCACTCAGTTGTGCATCTGTTTGTAGCAATCTTCTAGGAAGAGCTCATACATGTACTGTGGAATTGAGAAGAACTGTATTTTCACAAAGTTGTAATGAACAGCTTAGAAAAGTTAATTATATGCCTTAAATGCCTTTGAATTTTTCTTTATGTTTGACTTTTTTTTTCCTCAGTGCAGTTTGAGACTAGTACAGAAAATCTTGTCATTCCAGAATTCAGTTCCAAACCACGAGTCAGTGTTCAAGTTTTCAGGAATATGTCTTCCCCTGCTCTTACTACACAGGTGACAAAATTGTTTAAAACCTCCTCCATAATTGTTCTGGATCAGATGTGAAATGTGTTGTGAGGTAACAACTGCTATGGCAACTATTCATTTTGGTTCAAAGCCTGAAATAAACTGTTGGCACCTCATATTTCACATGCTAGAGGAGACAGTTCTGGCATAATGTGGTAATATTAATATAATCTACAGAAACTGTAACAAAATTAATATATTCTATGGAAACTGAGAAAGCTCAAATATACATGTAGCATAGACTACTTCAGGCTGAGAATAATTTTGAGAATATGGATTTAAAGTATATTAGCCTCTGCTTAACTGTTATTAAGTACTATACATAATTAAGCCAAATTAATCTAATTAAACTTCCAACTGACAAGGGTTTCCAGTTGGCTGAAGTTTTGCAGAGCTCTTTTATACATGACAGCAAACATTAACCTTTCCTTTGAGCAGCTGACCCTCCAAAAGATGCCCCACTAAGAGATCACATCCTTTACAATGTAGTCTAACCACAATGCTGACCACTGAAAGGTCAATAATTTCCATCATCTTTCAATGTTAGGAATACATTAGGGAGATTTTTCCTCTGTGTCTCTCAAGAAAAGCCATGTTTGGTGAGCTTCCTCTTTGTTTCTATTTTCTGAATCTTGAATTATTAATTGCTTATACAGTAAAGCTGAAGGAGGGCCAAGATATTCTGTACTTCAGACAGGGTTTAACTTCTACCATACAGAATGTTATTCTCAAGCAGAGCCAAATTTGAAGCTATTCAGTGGGAATATTGTTCAGTTATGAAGAACAGAATGCGTCAATGTGTAAATCCACATCCATATAATATATGCACACATCTATATATGTATGTCTATATATAGTCTATATTCTAAATATATGTATATAATCCCTATGAAAATCCATTCTAAAGATCTAAAGATGTCAGAAATTGAAACCAGCAGTTATTTTGTTTATCTCCAGCCGCCCAAAATTCTCCCATGAACAAAATTTTCATTATTTTTAAAGTCTCAAACTTCTTTTTAGGTTAAACAGTGCTTGTGTTTCTCCCTGGAAGGGGCACCTGGAGGGCTGTGCAGCACTGTTCTCAAGGCACATTATCAGCTGCCTAACTGCATGAAAGGATAGACTTTGTCTAAGCAGAGCTTTCAGGAATTTTAGTATCTTGTACAGAAGATATATCCAGGTAGAGAAGTAGGATATGCATGTCATGCTGAGCACTGAGCTGGGTGCAAGAAGTATGGCAGTGTCTGCTGATTCTATTTCTGTGGTTTTGGTCTTTTTTTATCTGAGGTAGGTCATCTTCTGTACCTTGATCTCACAATTAATTTTTAATTTTTCTTGTTTATTAAGGATGTCTTTCAGCATAAAGATTATATTTATTGTTTGAACAGTATGCAGCACTTCTATCCCAGTGAATACCAGAGAGCACTCTGAAAACTGCAAAATTCTTACACAATTGTTTCTCTTACCTTTCATTTTACCCTTTGCATTCCATCATATTTGGTGTTGGCAGAATAAAACATGAGTGTTCTTGCATTTCCTCAATAAAATGCCCAAGAGAACTGCTGTAGAAATGTATGTGGAACAGCTGCAAGGTGATGATCTGCCTTGCAATGAAGTGCATGGGAAGATGTTCCAAAGCCCTTAAACAGGAATCAAGTGCTAATTAAAAAAGGAAGAGGAGAGCAATGGAACACTGCAAAGATTTCACCCACAGACTTGAGAAAACACAGGTGGAGATTCACTGAATCTATATTTCTCAGGGTTACTACAAGCAGAAAAAGAGAACACATTTAGCCATCTTCTCAGGAGGTTGTTTAATAGCAATAGTTTCTTTACTCTGCTCCCAAGGCTCTTTTAGCAGTTATATAATATGCATACATATTAGGCAGGAGTGTCTGGTATCCCTGGATTTTTCCTTTTCTGACCAAATGTCTGAACCTGGAGCTAGAGTCAGGTTTCCTCATGGCCCATGAAGGCAGAGGGTTTGGATGCACTTCAAGAGCAAGGCTGGAGAACAAGTTAACCAGAAGTCCTCATGGCCTGAGCACTCCACTACTGTGACAGACACAGGTTCAAGCATGCCTTGTTTGAGGAAAGCACAGAACTCCTAATTGCTGGAGGAATTCGTGGAGTATTGTGCAGAAGGATGGATCTGAGTGCTTGTTTGTTATCACACATAAGTGCACAGAAGAGAAAGGTGGAATTTTTATGGCACTCTGCCCAAACTTGAACTATGAGAGAGTACTGTGCAGGATATAGTACAGGATTGAAACTCCTGCCAAAAGAACAGCTCTTTCAACCATGCAGGCAGCTTCCAGGCAAAGCACAAAGATAATATATATANGAAAGGTGCAACAGACATTTCTGCATATTCAGCATCTAATTCAGCTATGCTCCTGTGGTCTTAACATCCTGAAACCATAACAGAAATAAAAGACTGCTGGCAGGCACTGCTGGAAATATAAGAAGGGTGTCCAAAGGCTTACTATTTATTTACACACCTAAACATAAATAATCCCCTCATGTACCACTTTTACCCATAGGCTAAAACACATAGTTTTACATGAAGGTCATACTTGTCCTCGTGTTTTGGAAACATAATCTGTCTTTTAAAGTTTGCAATTCTTGTTCCATCCAACTGCGGATTTCTAAATCCCTCCTCTTTCAAAGAATTAAAGAATTCTTAAGGCTTAAGGTTGTTTTCATTTGGATGGGGCAAGTATTAAAAGAAACTCCACTACAGTATCTATATATACATATAGACACACACATATTTCTCATGAATACTTGAGAAGGTATAACTTGGTATCTGAAAGGCCAAGATAATAGGAAAAAAATCTGGCCAACATAAACTTTTTCTTTTTTATTCTGAACACTACTGGGAGGTATCTCACCTTGACATGCACCACTGGGAAGAGTTTCGAATTAATAGTAATAGCTGTGTTGAAATTCAGTATCAGAAACTCATTAAAATATGACATTTATTTAAAAAGCTGTTTCAGTTTGTCTCTTCCTTTTTCATATTCCTCTTTAATTCCAAAATCAGAATGCTGCAGAAATCCAGGTTTGTCTAAATGATTTCTAAGGAGGAGCTCATGTTCTCTGGGCTATATCTGGGTAAGCAGTCAATCTGCTGGATATTTAATCTGTACAGGGATCTGATCCTAGCCTATGACAGAAATATTTTTGCCTTTTTCCAGGCTTTGAGGGTCATAAGGCTGACTTCAAGACTAAACTTTGGGGCTTTTCTTGGGGTGCAGTGAAGTCTTAAGGGGTGTCCCTGTTTCCATCCCTCTTTAGCCTGCCACATGTCCCTGGTGCTGAAGGAGGGGATGCTGACATTTCCACAGGGAGCTTCTCCTCGGTGAGAGGGATGCAAAGAAGTTTGACATGCAACGTGCTCTGCAGAAGGCTGTGCAAGTCCTTGTTCATACTTTTCAAAAATCTTACTGAACAATCTAAAAAGGTAAAAAAATACCACTTAATTTGAATAGCTATTCCCCCAAAAAAATTTATATTTTCTAGATAGACTTCAGCCTGGAAAGAAAATTCTATCTAGAGAGCTGATTCAGCTCAGAGCAAAAATCTTTGGACTACCAAAATTATTTTACTTAATTGGTTGCTATAATCTAGAATAATCTTCCCTAAAGCTAAACATTTGTATACTTCAGATGATCCTGACATTTGAGGAATCTAGCCCAATGCTTTACTTTCTGTTCTTTATGTCCCAAGTACAGAACTGAAGTTTTCCAAATTAATTCTGCATGAAAGCAGAATTAAACCCAGAAATTGTTTGTTCCCTATTCTTCCACACTCTTCCCAAATAAATTTGGGAAATTGTTTACAGTCTACTCCCATGTCTGAGGCCCTCACTGGATCAATTCTCTGTTTCCTTTTGCCCTGTCTGGTTGAGACTGCAGACTCTCTGGGCTGTGGACTGCCTTTTCTGATAAATCTCTACACAGCACAGAGTACAATGGAATATGATTACTTGTCTGGAGATCTTAATATACGAGGATCTAAAACAATGCAAACGTTAGGAGACATAATACCATGTCATATCATATCAATGACAGGAGATAAACAGAGTCAGCCTAGAGCACTCTGTGTGGAGAGCCTGCAGAGGCCCTGCAAAGAAAAGGGAATATAGAAATAAATGGAAAACAGTTTTAAGTTTTCCAGAGCTACAGGTTAATTCCTTCTCCAGTAACCAGGATGAATAGGATGAAGGCCATAAAACATGAATGCCCTTCTTAATTGGAAAACAGGCAGTAAACGAGCTGCCCCTTTAGGATCAAAGACACTATTAAAAATGAAAGATATTATTACAGTTATTGTAAGGTTTTAATAGTAGCATTTATCAACAGCCCTTCTCACTGGGGAAATTGTTATAAATACCCAGATGACTTACAAGCAACTATATTGTTCATAACATCGACTGGCTGGCCAAGCATTACCTTCTGATTTTCCTTTTCTATTTTATTTTATGCCCTTGAACCTAGACTCTAGAAATTACATTTTTAAACAAGGACTACTTCATCCTCTGATATATGACTGAGGTAACAGCAGAGCTGCTAATCTTAGGTAAAATTTACCTCTGTAAAAATTGAGATGCCACTCATTCATTCTTCTCACTGTTTACTTTCAAGTGCTAAATAAACATGAAAATTTGTCTCCTGAATGTCTGAGATATAATAACAGGCTGCATCTCTTTCTCCCTCCCCATCAGTAGGCTATATTTGGTAGGATCATGCCAGATGCCTCTGGGTTCATGTTAGTTATTCAGCGAAATTGGAAGAGACAAATTAAGAGAAAACTGTTAGACAGTATAATCCCAGGGATAGCCCTAAGATCAAAATAAAACAGTATGTTAAAAATAAATTGCATTTTGGAATCTTTCAAATGTTCTTTATAGGGAAGAGAGATTTTGGGTCATCAAGGTATTATATGCAAATATCAGAGGAAAAAATCCTTTCCAAATGACTGTTCACACTTTCCTTGGGTGGAAATTTTCTGCTTCTATCCCCTTCCCTTCTGGAACTGTGGGGATTGTGGCAGAATTTCCTTGTGCTCCTGGGACCTTGCCAATACTGAGGTGTTTAAGGTTGGAAGCTGTTTTGCAAGGAGATTGTCTTCTGTGCTCACCAGGCTGGGAAAAATCTTCTGCAGTTTTTCTTTTAGAGGGTAAGAGACAGACTCATGAAATGAGGGCATATTCCTTCTGATCTGAACCCACTCCTTTGGCTTTGCAGCTCTCATTTTTCCTTCCCTCTTAATCATTGAACTAGAGGGAAATTAAGTTGCAAGGGACCTCAGGAGGTCTTTAGTCCAAGCTTCTATTCAGAGGCTCAGCTTTAAGACCAGTCCAAGTTATTTGGTGCTTTACTCAGACAGGAATTCAAAACCTAAAAGGACAGAGATTTCATCTTTTCCATACTGCACTTAGTATTTAGATGAAGCCTCACAATGCCAAGGACTTCTTTCCCTTTATTTGCTGTCTGTGTAGTGGTGATGCAGCCCAGACTGCTGTGTCCTTTGCTGCCAGAGCACACAGCCCATGTGCCCCTGGATCCTCTCCTGCAGACGCTGCTCAGTGAGTCAGTCCATGGCTGTACTGCTGCAGGAGCTCTTCTGTTTCCAGAGGCAGAACTCAGCCTATTTCCTTTTCTGGGTTTCAGAAGGTTCCTGTTGGCTCATTCCCCCTTTTGTCTTTCTGGATAGCAGCTCTGCCCTAGGTTTCATTGACTCCCCTCAGTCTGGGGTCATTTGCAAACTCTGTGACCATGCACTCCATCCCCTCTGGCAAGGCCTTGGTAAAGATGCTGAACAGGTCAGGCCAGGGCAGACCCCATGCACCCATCATCAGCTTACAGGCAGCTTGGCCCACTTCCTTCACAACCTGACTAATAAACCCTTTTTTTACCCATCTTAACACTTTTCTTGTTCAGCCTTTTATTATGAATGTAATTATAGACTTGTTTCCATTTGAGTTTTGTCTCCTTTTTGCACTGTAGCTTCTTCATGAGTTTTCTGCTTGCACAAGCTGATGTCCTGCTCATGTCCTTGTTTTTCTGTGTATGGGGATGGACCATTCCTGTACTTGGAGGATACTGTCATTAAGGATCTGCAAATTTATTCTGAGCCCCTTTCCTCTTTGAAGCTCCTGCTCATGGTGGCCCATCTACCATTTTCCAGAATAACCTTAAATCTGCTCTCCTTCCTCAGGTTCTTGACCTTCTACTTCATGGTGCCTATAACCAAGAGTATCAATGATTATTGCAAACCAGCCAGTCCTGTCTGCTTAAGTGAATAGCAGATGCAGTCTATACATGACCATGTACATTGTTACCCTTCCAGCAGATATCAGAGAAAAGAAAGTTCTCTGAAAGAGCTAGGGTCTGGGTACAGAGACTTCCTGAGTTGTTTAAGCAAGGCTTCATCTACTCCCTCATGCTAAGGAGACAATCTGTAACACAGTTGTCTTTGTTCTGAATATTGTGTATCCCTCCACAACAACCCTTCAGCCCTGTGAGCTGTCCCACCACAACAACCCCAATGATGCAATCTGGTGACCACCAGCACAGCTCTAGGTCCTCTTGCCTTTTGCTCTTTTGTGGGTGTTTGTGTACACAGCCTGCAGATGGGCCTCCCCTTCCCTTTTTTCCCCATCCGAGGGTCAGCCTTGTACACCCTGGTATCACCCTCTTGTGTCCTCTTCTCTGGGAGACTGAGTATGGTGGGTAGGAAAGTTAAAAATAGATCAGATCCAGATACACATACAGAGAGGTGGATATGGATGTTAGACCTTAGAATGGTGAAATAACACATTCTGAAGATACAAAGGCTAGTACAGCTGAGGACCCTCTGAACGTGCAGATATTCTGAAATGTGCTGAGGAAAGTAACTGGAAAACCACAATGCAAATCGTGCAAGAGGAGGCTGATGCCTTCCTCTACAGTTCCCCAATTAGCAGAGGGTTTCTGAATAATCCTAATCTCTACACTGCCTAAAATAAATTCCTGTTAGATAGTTTGATGTGACACAGAAAAATCTCTTTTAAATCATATATGTAAACCAGATCTCTTCATGATATATCAGTTTTCTACTGCAGATGCTTTTTCATTATTTCCTCCTCCCTACCATACAAACTCCACAAAGGCCAATGACAGCTTTTTCTTTCTTAATTAAATAGCTACATGATCCAGTGTCATTAGTTATGACAATTTTCCATGTTTTAAAATATTACTAAGACCAACAATGTTAAAAATGTATCGATGTATTGTAATTATTGCAGCTTTTTAAAAATAACCTATGAAAATAGATTTATAAAATGCCATTATCGTGCCATAACTGCATCTAATTGGTCTATATCCTCAGCTTTACATCTAACAGTATATTTAAAATTGAGGCATTTACTTCTTTGTCAGGCACCTGTAGTTGGTTTTGGCTAATGCCAGGTTTGAGTGCAAGACTTGGCACAGTGAGTTCAGTTTGCTCTATTAACACTTTTACCTTAAAATATTTCAAAGGCTGTGCTTATCTTATCAGGAAAAAAGAAAAGACAGCTCCTAGCAGTGAGATCAAAAGTGTCATTAACAGAAGTTAGTGGTCAGCTAAATTTAGGTATTTTGCACTTGGGACAGAGGTCTGGGATTGAAGGAAAGAAGATGGGGCATTGATACATGATCTTTTGAGATCATATCCTCTGTTTGATGAAGTTTATGGATTTTATGAAGTGTAAATACTGAGCACTCATTAAAATGAATAATAATTTAGTGGCATCTCTTTAGTTTGATAGTATAACCTGTCTTTTCTGCACTAAAATCACAAGGTGATCAAACATGAAAACTTTGCAGGCAGTGATGGAGCTTGTAATCTTCTACTTGCATCTCTGGGGTTGCTAAGTTTCATTGCTTTATATTTTACAACGTTCTTCAAAACCAAACAAACTGAAAGCATTCTGTCTTTTTTTCCATCTGTCCTACTGTTCTCACAATGAAATCACTAACCATGAAATTAAGTTTGCAAGTAAAGTTCCAGAGCAGAGAGTGTTAGCAATATGAATAATGTATTGCTCAGAACTTAAATTGAGTCAAGTGCACGGTCTATAGATATGACTGCAAAAAAAGAAGTAAGAATAAGAAATTCTCACAGTGGCCAAGTTCACTATAAATGGAATTAAAACTGTCATCAGACACTGTAGATACATAATTGTATCTCTGAGTTATTCCCATTCCAGAATAATGACTGTAAACTGAACATTAAGCCTTATTGAAGCATTTATCCTCTTCAGGAGAATGAATAGTATTGTTATTCAGTGTTATAGCAGACTGGTATGAATGTCAAATGCTTTTAAAGTTTCCTACATAATTTGCAACTAAACCTCCACCAAAGTGATGACTTTCTCTGTTCAGCCTCATTATCTCAGTGACAGAAGAAAGAACAGAATAATTCCTCAGCCTACCAGGAAATAGGTGCCAATGGCAAGGAGTCAGAATCCCAGAATGGTTTGGGTTGGGAAGTGTTACTGTGATGTAGATAAAAACACACAGCAACACACACAGCAGGTGTTCAGGTGGAGAAGAAGAGAAGAACTCTCCAGTTCATTGCTGACCTCGTATCTCTCAGTTTCTGGACAGTGCCCAGAGATTGGACAGAGAAGTTCCCACCTCTCCATCTCCACTGGGCACTTGAGAAGTCCATCAGGTGAGATCTTTTACAAAGGAAGGCAAACATGATCCTTGTTTATCTTACAGTTCATGAGCACTGACTCCACTATACTAAAACAAATCAGAAGGCTGATTTTCAAGGACAACTGGGAAGGACCTTGCAGACCACCTACCCCAACTGCCCTTCCATGGGCAGGGCCACCTTCCACAGGAGCAGGGTGCACGAGGCCTCATCCACCTTGGCTTGAACATTTCCAGGAATGGGCACCCACAGCTCCTCTGGGCAACCTGTGCCAGGGCCTCAGCACCCTCACAGCCTCCTTCCACCCACTGTGCTTTTCTGAGCCATTACCTCTTGTACTATCCCGTGGTGCCCTTGTGGAAAGCCCCAAAGCCTTCCCTGAGATGGCCCCTCTAGGTCCTGGAAGGTGCTCCAAGGGCTCTGCAAAGCCTTCACTGCTCCAGGCTGAGCAGCAACACAAAACTATCCCAGACTGTCTTCTTAGGAGAGGAGCTCCAGCCCTCTGGTCATCTTTGTGGCTCCCTTCTGGACTCAGTCCAACAGCTCAGGAAACTGTTTGGACAATGTGCAGGTGAAGCAAGAGAACTAATACACTAACTGAAAATATATCCTCATTTATATATATATATATGAATATTAAGGTTCATTACTATCATTTAAAACACAACAGAGTTTACCGAGGATCAAAACTCTTTCACAAAATTAAAAGGATAGAGTGAATTATTGAAACTTTTCAGTGCCTATTCTAATCACAGGACAACAAATGTTTTTTCTTGGAACAAAAAGTATGTCATTTCATATATCATAAAACTGTCAGCACAGTCAGGTACCACTCCTGACCACTGTGCATGATTAAAGTATAAATAGATAAGGATAAAAATGGTAACAGCAATCGTTAGAAGCCAATTCTGAAATTCTTTCCACTTCTACTTTGTAAACTAGGACCTCTGGACATGCAATGCAGAAGTGGGAAATAGCAGAAAATATTGGTATCTTGCCATCATTATCTTCTCTATTTATCATAGACAAATTATACAGAAATAATTTCTGTATGCAGACCACACAGGCCTGATCTTGCTATGATTCATTATTTTAGTCCAAAAAAGGAGTATTGCTTTGGATATTCAGTGGCTGGAAACAATTAGAAAATGTCTATATCCCATATTCATGCTGAGTAGCTGAGTTTCTTTTCTTACTAATAGAGGGCTGTCTATCATGCCTTTGACTGTGAATGACCTCTACCTGCTTGGAAATGCCAGTAAAAGATCAGTAACTCCAGCAAAATTTTTTTCCTTGATGGCTTTTTAATTTTCATTTACTTTAACAATAAATTTTATGTTGCAAGGTAGAAGACACGACCACAAAAGTGGTGTAAAAGACCAGATTCTCTAATGAAATACTGAAAAAGACAGGGAAATGGAAAATATTGAGATAGATAAAATAGCCTTCTTCCTCAAACAGTCTGTCTGTATTTCCAATTACAGTGCTTCACCCTTTTCTAACCCTTTTTGCAACACAAAGTTAAACACGTCATGCAGCTTCTGCCTGACCTTAAGATAGATGGGATTTTAGCATGGATATATATACAGCTTGAGAAGCTTTTAAAAAACATTGCAATTACAAAGCTGTGCAAATGTGTGCTGGGCTTACAAGAAATAGTAAAGTAAGATCTTAATTCATCTTCTTTTTGTTATAGCTATTTCATGGAAAAAGGAACTTGATAGGCTGTTTTATACAAAGACAAATAGGAAGGAACAAAGAGATTGGTGTTATCTGAAGACTGAGATTCAAGTGCTAAACAGATCGAAGCTCAGAGAAATACCTTGAGAATAATCAGCATTTAAATTTTCTCTCTGTCTTCCAATTTGATCCCAAATTTCTGTTTTTTTAGACAATGTGAAATAACAAAATCAAAACCTAATACCGTGGTAGTTTCTTGGATAACAATGTAATCTAAATATAACAGGGTAAAGAAAAGCAAGGCATCTGGGGAAATGTATGTATCTCAGCATATATTTCAGAAGTTTCTGTCTCCTGCTGGAACATGATGAACAAAAATGAGGAGTCCTGAGTACTAAGATGGCTCCTTTGTTAAAAAAATTAAAAGGTACTAGTAAAGAAATTAATATATTCTGGACTGAGAAAACAGAAATTTTTTATGCTGTGATTTTGGTATTAAACATTCTAATGAGTAGGAGATAAAATAAATAGATTATAATAACATATTAAAAATAGATTTTCATATTTTTATAAATGTCAAGCTTCTTTTATATTGCCTTGCATTATATGTTAGTTTGTATTTACTGATGAGACATCAGTTGATCTGTGATGTTTAATATTTAAATTCATACCATTTAAGTACAGGAAAGTACATGTCTTTCAAAATCCCCCATCTGTACGTGTACATGACCATGTAGATGTAAAGTCAGCAGTAGAATGTGATATTGCAGGGACACCTAACATACATAGCATTCCCAGACCATACTATGAACCTCCTGGAAAACAACCTAGAAAAACTGCTTCTTCCATTTTTGCCTCCTGTGAATTTTGTCATTAACAGCTTTATGAATCTTTGCTGTGAAAATCCAGTCCCTTAGTGATCTAGTTTAAATAATACTTTAAAACAAACAAACAGAAACCAAAACCAACCAACCAAAAAAAACCCCAGAGTACATATGTACACCTCTTCCCTGTCTCCCTAGCATTAGGCAGGAATTTGTGTGGATGATTTAGAATAGGTGCAATGAGTTGAAAGGGAAACATAAGATGAAAGTGCATTTCCAGTGCACAGAAAAGTGGACCCTTCTCTGCTCTGGGTGTGTAGAAATCAAATTGCCAGTAAGTATCCAGCCTGAAAAAATCCATCCTTCAGCAGGCTGACTGCTTAAATGGGCCTTAGCTTTCTTAGTATTTCTCATTGCCCACCAGTGATTCAGTAAGTGCCTTTCTACTGTAAAAATCAGTCCAAGATTTTAATGAGACAGAAATGTTGGTTCAGTGAATTCCAGCTGTGTTTTTTCTAGAGTCTGGGCTGCATTGCTGAATATGAGAGAAAGTATAGTTTCTCTGCAGGTGAGCTGCTCTCTTTTTTTTTTTAATATTTTCCCAACTAATTGCTCCCCCTCTTCTTTTTCTCTCCCCTGTGACTGCAGACAGCATGTCTATCAATGCCTGCCAAAGTCAAGGGGGAAATGGAGACAGTTTCTGGCAAAGGCTGATGCAAAGAGAACCACAGATCTCTGGCACTGTCGATACGCAGAGCCAGCAGCAGTGCTGGTGTCACGACTCCCATCAACCACTCCTTCCCATCACACCCCCCTCCACCTTCCTTTTTTATTCCCTGTGTTGTTCTCAGGCCAGCAGCTATGTGTAAACAGGATGTGGGAGCTGTAGTGAAATGCATTCAAGTCCTGTACACCTCCCTCCTCACCTCTGGCTGCAACGAGCATCCTGCCTGGAACATCTGCTTCAGATAAATTCAGGGAGAGTTCAAGCTGTGCAGGGAAGGGCACAGCCTGGAGTTCTTCAGCCTACTCTTGTCACCCTCATTCTTTAACATTTAAAAAATATAAAAAGCATTTTACTTCTAACTGGGGGGTAGGTTTCCTAGAAAGGCACTGATGAATAATTGTAAATAGCTTTCTGTCCTGCATTTAATAATTGAAAGAGAGCTTAAGCCCATTAAGAATAATGCAACCTACTGTTTGTTTACATATTATTTCTAGTAATGTTAACTGAAAGGTGCACATTTATATGTTGTTGATACTCTTGATGTAACTCGAGATGGACTTTCATGGTTGGCAGTGCAGTTTTTAAAAAATTGCCTCTGGTAATATGGCTAAAATAGATCATAGGGCTTTATAGCACAGTCACTCAGGAAAGATTTCATTACAGCTTGAAAACTGAAAGCCAGAATAATGTAAAGGGTTGCTACTTTTCAGTGGATTCCCCTGCAGACAGCCTGGGATTTCCTGGGAATTCTGCAGTCAAAAAGGCACCTTAGGAGCCTCTAAGCAGGTAACCCTGAGTAATACACAGCCATTGCAGAATTGCAAGCCTCAATAGCCTTGTCAGAATTTAGACACCTGTGTTTATGTCATCACAGGCATCTCAGTGGACAACCTGGTTTTTAATGTTACATCATCTGAAAACATTCAGAAAAAACCCTGAATGTCAAAATCATTCAATATAAAAAGGAAAAAGAAGGAATAATATCCTTCCTAATCCCAAGGGTAACAGAGTCCACAAATACCTGTATGTGCCCATGGGCACACACATCCAGCAGGCTGCCTCCACCCAGAGAGAGAGGCTGAAGGGCTGCTGCTGGCACTGAGGAGGGCATGAGGCTGCACTGTTGTCCCTGACAATCAGCCTTCTGATTTGTTTTTAGTGCAGTCAGTTCTCATGAACTGTAAGATAAACAAGAATCATGTTTGCATTCCTTTGTAAAAGATCTCACCTGATGGACTTCTCAAGTGCCCAGTGGGGATGGAGAGGTGGGAACTTCTCTGTCCAATCTCTGCTCACTGTCCAGAAACTGAGAGATACGAGGTCAGCAATGAACTGGAGAGTTCTTTCCTTCTTCTCTGCCTGAACCCCTGTGTGTGTGTTACTGTGTGTTTCTATCTGCACCACAGTAACACTGCACCTTTACTCACCCTTGAGAGCAGAAAAGGAACCCCTTTCCCATCCTACTTGTCACCAGGCCCCCTCCTCTGACCCCCTACCCTGTAACCCCTCTTGCTGCCCCATCCATGGAGCACAAGGAATCAGTTGTGACCACAGTCCTGAGGAGGTTTTGGGGCAGGACTGCCCCTGCACACCGGGACACACAAACGTGCCCAGGCACAAACACTCACGAGGCACTTCAGCAGGAACAGGGCTCCCAGCAGAAGGGAGACAAAGGCCCACTAGAAGAAATCAGGTAGAAAATAACATAAACAAATCTACATTTCTGCTTGGACAGACTTAAGGAGGATAGACATTTTCAGAGAGACTAGAGGGTGACTAGACACTAATGGGTTTTTGAACCAAACCTCCATTTAACTTTGCACACATCTCTTGCATTTATTTTCTGAAGCTCCTGTAAAAGTATTCTGATCAAGACAGCTGATGAAACACAGCCATCTGCAATGGTACTGTCTAAATCTGGATTAACCACATATTCTGCCTTTACAATGAACTGACAGAAACAGCACTTCTGGGGTACCACTCACATCTTGTTAAAGCAGATCTCTAATAAGTTCAGTGAACATCCTATTAAATAAGTTTTGCCACAAGGTGCCTGTTTTCTCCAAGGTCAAAACCCAGACCCACATAACCTTGCCAACAGAGGAAAACATTTCAAATATTTGAGATTGCTCTTACACTGAGTGACACAATTAATTCAGGCAAAATTTGAGGACAACATTCTTAAATGAATGAAGTAAAATTTAAATCCTGTAAATCAAATCAAAAGTACCTCTTTTTTATATACACTGTACTCACAAGAAATCTTGTAGATGCCTTTGGATTTTTTTTTTTATTTTCTATCATTTTGTGTATATATATATATATGTTTGGGGGCAGGGGGGGAAAGGAACTCTGTTGTGTTTTGGGGGGTTTTGGTAGAAAGAAAGATCCACAAAATAAAGAACTTAGTTTTAGTCATTAGATTTAGACATTAGATTCAAAATTACAACAGCTCATTCATTCAAATTTGTCTTTTGCAATATATCACACTCACAAAGGTCTCCCCTTTTTCACCATAGAGAAAAACATATCATCAGTGGAAGCAAGACATTTCAATTAATAATTGAAAGATGGGATCTGACTTGGGTACTTTGATTCAGCTGAACTTACTGAGCAAGTATGGGTAAGAAGACAAGTCTGTGATAGAGAACATAATCTTTCTGCAAAAGTATTTTGTCTGGAGAACTGCTAACCCTGTACAGTACGAGAATATTTCATCCCTGAAGGGAAGCATGGAAACTCAGAATCTCCACTTTTGCACACATTTCAAACTGTACCAGTATCTAACAACCAAGACGAGATCAGGGCTTATATGGAAAAGTGCTATAGAAAGTCTAAAACAAATTAGAAAATCAAAGGAAGAATGGAGCTGCAGCAATGGGGAGTTGCTCAGGGTCACTCCTCTATCTGCAAACTATCCTCAATTCCTACTGTCACATCAAATTTTAAATCAGGGCTGCTTGCTCATCATCCCCAAGGTGATAAAGTTGTAAGTCTCCTTTTAAAAACAAGAAGCACTTTATCCTTGCAGGGGAAGCAGCAAGGCTCTTGAGAGCATGATATTTCAATGCAAACAGGCTGTAGCTCAGAGGACATAAAAGACAGACTACTCACAGTAAGCAACAACAGGTCAGCACACTCTGCAAAGAGAGCCAAGATTATAATTTCCTACATAGGCATGAAAAAACTGACACAGGCATTATTGCTTTTAACGTGATCAGGTCTTGGTCTAGGCTGTAACAGATTCTATCTGCAACTCTTGCTTAGGCTCAGTACAAGGAGGAAATTTATTACAAGGCCTAGGACACTCTAGAATTTCTTACTCATTCCATTTTTAAGGGTAATTTCGCCCTTTTCTAGCTGTCTCAAATCCATTTTGGAAAATGCTTACTTAAAAGGACTTGAAATTAAATAGGCAAAAAATTAAAATCTACAGCCATTAGAAAACTGTACTTTATCGTAGTATCCTTCATCTCTTTTTGCTCTTAAGTCACAGGAATTGCAAGTGCAAGTTATCTGCAATTTGCTTGCCAGCTTCTCTGCAACCACCCCAGGGGCACTAACTCAGAGCCCACTTGCTGTTAAGCTGACAGTCAGCTCTCCAAAACGCATCTAAAGCTTCATAAACATGATTTCTCCTACTTCCAGTACAGAATCCTTGTTAGTCTGATAAACTACACCTTCCAGGCAGAAGGTAAAGGCAACCTGTAGTGGCCACTGCAGCCCAAACTAATAGGAAAGGGACAATGTTGTTTTCTTTACATTTCTGACATGACACATCACAAAGAAATTCCAGATCAGGGTCAAGTTACACTAAGCCTCACTGTGCTTTTTGGTCTTGTGACGTGACGTAAGCTCTCACAAAGCAATGAAAGAATTGTAATGTAAAGAAAGGCTTTTGAAAGGTCTGCTAGAAGGAATTAATTGTTAAGCATGGGAAGAAACTAAGTGGCTGGTGTTCCCCAAGAATTAAGTTGTGGCTCCAAGCTGTGCTCCAGGGTTGTGCCCTGCTGGAATGAACCAACCCACATGTGCCATGTCAGCATCAGGAGCCACCCAGTGCCATGGAGAGTGCCAAGGGGACTCTTGCCCAGCTCTCAGGGGGCAGCTGCAGTACAGAGACCATGCAGCCCACACTGTCCTCTGCCCCTGACCGTGGGTACTCTGTTTTGCACCCCCTTTGGGGGACTCAACACTGTCCTATTCCATGCTTTCTTTAGCCAGTAGATGACAGCTAGTCACTCAGGCTGGGTTAGCCAAAGCAGGAATGCTCGGACACAGAAAAACAGGAGAGAGGCAGCAAAACTGTGATGCTACCAGCAGAGCATGATAATAAAGAATGAAATGGAGCCCTTGCATCCTTTCCCAGCCTTAGGTAACTTTCCCCTCTTTACCTTCAAAGCCAAATATCTTAAACCCTGTAAATTCTAAACACTATTACAGCTGGAGCGACTCACCAGGATTATGAGACAAGGAAATGTAAAAGAGTCAGAGAAAAGGCAGGTGAAAGACAGAATGGCAGGAAACAAAAGTGAGGGTAAGAAGAAAAATCACAGAACAAGAAGGGACAGGACATATCAACCCTAGTAAAGGCTTTAAAATTAGGAATTTTATGTTAGCTTCATGCAGAGTAAAGGGTAAGGTGAGAACCAAATGTAACTTGTAACTTTTGAGCAAACATCACTGCGATTGTGCAGCCCCGGTTTTAGAAGGGTCATCCAGCTTCAAATCAACTCTTTCATCCTATGCAATACATAAGATGTTTTTCCCTTTATTTTTTTAAAGCACTCTATACAAACTTCAGCACTTATGGAAGGCACTTTTTAGAACAGGGCTCAACACATGATGGTATGTCCTTTGTATGTCCTGCAAGAGTCCTGTGTACACAGCTCTGGAGAAGGTGATGTTTATAGCAGCATAACGGGGGCTTTAGGTGTGGAGGCAGAAATTGAAAGAGAGAAGGACTTGGAAAAGAATCAGAAAATCAACTAGACAGAAACAGATGCAAATTATAATGGAAAGAGCTGTTAGTACAGAGCCAGTCAAGAATAACACTTATTAAACCTATTCCTTGTAGTGCTCAGCATGTACTAAAGTACACTTACTCTTCTGGGATTTCAGGAAGGAAGCAATCTCAACACTCCTCATGCACACTGGGACAGTGACAGTGATTATGGCTGGAAGTGAATGGAAGAGAAAGTTTCCTTCTTCTATTTGCACCTTCCATAATCCCTACAGTGGCAAATCCATATTGGGAAGCCTGTCGGGTAAGCTTTTATTGGAGTTGTTTTATCTTTAGCAAACACTGCTCGCTTTCACAGAATAAAAAAAACCAAACCCGTAGTTCCTTCTCATATTTTTAGATTTAGTTTGTTTTGCTCTTTGTATTTTAAAACAGAAGTGTTTATTTACAACTGAGCATTCAAGAGGCTGTTACAAATACACCATGTGACAGCACACTGCGACTCCACAGTACAAGAGACTAACACCAAACACTTCTGTTCCCCAGATTTCCCATTTTATAGATCCTTTCGTTTTTCTACTAACTTATATCTTACAAGCTTGCTGATATGAAATGCTGCTTTGCCATGATGCTCACATATTCATAGTTTCTTTTGAATAACTACAAGTTTTCATTAAAATTATTATGAAAATGAGAATATAATTTGAAGCCAGCCAGCTAAAAAGCTATGGCATATTGCATTCACTGGGTCTTACTGTTCAAACCTCTTCCTTAACTAATTGAGATGTCTGAGATATTTGCTGAGTGTCTTTTTTCTGTTTCAAGGTAGATAATATACTCAGATATATTGTAACAAAGTTTTCATGCACATTCACAAGATGTAATTCACAGGGTCTGGCGATGTCATTAGGCAGTAGGTAAAATTATTTTTAATAGTAAAATTACTTTTCTTTTTCTGTTTTTATTTAGCGATAGTACTTCTAGAATTTTTGCTGTTTCAATCTATCTCTCAGAACCGAATATTAACACGACAACTGCAGGTTATAACCTGCAACAGGATGTACATGAGGAATAGCTCACAAATCATACACCAAATGAAAGATGGAACGGGAAGAGAGCGCTGCCTCTTTCCAATAACACATCTCTCATGAGTTCTGATTTATCCATAAACCCAACCTTCACATCTTCTGTGGACTACCTTCTGGGTCTTTCCAGACTAATTCGCAGCACTGTCTGAAAAGTTCCTTTTCTTATTAAAAAAAAGTTTACACTTTTCCTCTCAAACTCTCAGGGCGTTACCGCTGGAGGAAGCGCCACCTGCCCGAACTGGTTGGCTGGAGTGCAGCCAGCGCCGCTGCCCTGCCCGGGC
>VXBS01004207.1:0-10677 GCA_013400255.1 Sitta europaea
CACGGCCCGGCCAGAGCCGACCGCTGCCACCCGCCCCGGGCGCACGGGGCTGCGCCGAGGCGGGAAAAGGCGGGTAGGAAGGGGCTGGGCATTCGGCGAAGAGGGCTATTTCTGAAAATGAAAAGAAATTAAATAAACGTATTGAAGAACCATCCCTCCACTCCTACCACCACCACCCCCTGAAAAAAAAAACCCAAACAAAACATGTGAAGAGTAAATTCTTTTAGATGATGCGGACCTTCATCTTGGGTTCATGGTGGTGAGATTTATCCTTTCCCCTTTTAAAAAGGTCTGCAAAAGAGTCAAAATATGCATGTTGCTATCATGATGCTATGACCAAGGTGAGGGATACAGGAATGAACTTTCTGATTCACTGTAACAAGCTGACAATTCATTTTCTTCAGTGACATTTGTAAGAGCAAAAAATTGGTAACATAACATATCAATAAAGACAGCTAAGAAATGATATTTTAAAATTAGACATGATCAGAAATATAACACCAGGCTCTCTTTCAAAATTTTTTGTTAGCTTTCTTGCTTAAATAAGGAACAATTGTCAAAACAATTGGATTTAAACTGGATTTTAAAAAAATTACAGTGGTCATTAATAAAATAGTGACCTCATTTCAGGATGCTTTCAGAAACTGATTTCAGATAAAGGAGATAAAGTCAGCTGAATTCAAGTCAAGGCAAGTTCTGGGGCTTTCAGTGTTGCTGTTTACTTTTCAGTGTCACTGAGGAACTGTCAACAGGCATGAAAAGACTGCTTAAATCATCCAGCAGCTCCATCCTTTTTCAGTTGGAGACAGAGAAAATACGAAGTGTACATGGGTGGAAATTTAGGGTTCAAGAGGATGGAAAGAACAATATATCATGCAAGATGGAGCCACCTTCCTTTCTCTTCTTCCTGTCCTGTGGCACTGTAATTGCATTTTAACCATATTGGCCAAATTCCATTTTCCTGTCTAGAAATGTGAATGGTGATTTTTTTTCTGCTGGCAAAATAGAGTCCCTCCACAGTGGTTAGTTTCAGCTTACCTGAAATTAGAATTTGGTCTCAGTAGTAAGAGTAAGCAACAAATAAGTGGCTTTTTTTTTACTTTGTGGAAACTTATGCTGTGATTAATAGTTTTATCAAAAGTTTTTGTTGGTCATTTTTTGTTATGATACAAAGGATAATTCTGGATCAATAAAATTTGATATAATCAAACATTTGTTTCTAACATCTAGAAATCTGATGGAATCGATTGTTTCAAATTTCTTATATTTACTCTCACTTTTAAATTTCTTAAATCAGTTCTAATATCAATCAGTAAGATTAGATTAAGCAGACCTAATGAAATTACATTAGCAACAGGACAAGTGAGTAAACATCCCCCCAAAAAGCATAGACTCCATAAGAGGATTGTTTCCTGAGGTATGTCTGACATTTAGTGAAAATTATGTTATCCTTTTAATTTAATAAGTGACAATGTTTTCTCTTCCTGCCTGGATGCTAGAAATCTGAGAGCTATCTGTAGAAGATGTATGTGTGAGCTCTGCTGCCTTGGGTCAGTCTCCATGTTTATCTCAGAACATCCACCAATGATATATTTGATTAGTTGAAGCAGTCTTAAATGTCATGACATCACTAATGAAATCACCTCTGGAGGAAATATAAGCTTGACTTCAGAACTCAAATGCCTGACCTCATAGGGTTTTGACCATCAGTAGGATTCTAAGGCTTCCAGTGACAACAAATATAAGCATTAAACAAAATAATTTTGGGAAAAAGACATCCAGGAAAATTAGCTTTTCTTTGTATCCTTTTTCAGTCTGACTTTTTTACAGCACTCACCAAGGAATGGCAACCAGCTGAATGATGCTGTACCATTGCATTATAATTCCTGCCACCATGTTACAATCCTACTATCTATCTGTAGAGACTGCAAAATCTCTCTCTTATCATCCAGATGGCCCCCAGTTGGAGAGTAGGGCTCAATTATTAATAGGTCAATAAGGATTTTGGAGCACAGATTTGGCAGCCCGCATATAATTTCATAATTTGCAGACAATTAAAAAATTAGTAGCAGGCAAAGTTATATCTCAAGTGTAATATTAAAAAATGAAAGAAAATAAGCAGCCAGTTCCTAGGTTGTAGCCCTGGCAGTTCAGGACCTCTCTGTCTTTGTCCAGTGGAGTTACTGTGAGTTTTCCCAAAAATCAGTTTTCTTTACTCCACATAGACATAAATGTTATAGTAATAGAATGTTATAGATTAACACAAACCTGTTTGTGAAATATGGGTCAACTTAGAACTGCAAGGTAGTGTGGTAACTATTAAGTTTCCTTTTTTGTTGCTATGTTTTTCAGAATAAGTTTGAAAGATCATATAAACAGTTTAGGCTGCCGTGGATCAAATAACACAGACTGGTACTGACGACATTCCTGTGGGTAGGGCACTTCATTATTCTCTCAACCAACTATAATCTTTACTGCTGTTGAGCTTTATTACACACATATAGTGACTGTGTTTGAGTGCAAAGATGCCATATCAAATATTTGTAATAATTTACAATAATTTGTAATTGAGAATTAGAGCAGCAACAGACTTTTTTATCACATTTCTAGAGTTGGAGGAATCCTTTCTTTGCTGAGAACAGCAGCAGCTCCCATCAGATAAGTCTTGTGATACTTCCACCCTTGCCAAAGTTATTTTACTCCCAGTGTTCTGGTGTATCAGCTGCCAGCTTTTTGTGTGTGTTGTTGAGGGAGAAGACAATTTCCATTCTACTTGCTGGCCAGCAAAAAAGGATTCAGGATTCATTAGGTCAGAAAAGGAAAGTAAGACTCATTAGGTCAGAAAAGGAGAAAATAAAATGGTGACTTAGGACATTTGAAACTCTTAGATTCCTTTTTCTAAGGACTAGACAAAATACCTAATGTTTGAAGATAAATGCCTTGGTTTGTTTTCATGCACTGTGAAACAATGTCAAGAGGTAGAGCTGACAGCACTTTGCTATGGCCTCACATGCCTCTAAACAGGTGGGTAAGAGTTGTTTCTTGCAGATATGGATCTAAAAGCACTCAAGGAGGGAAAGAAACTGAAAATAAGATTTTCTGACAGAAGAACATCAGAGGTGACAGCAGATGGTAGGAGGTTGCCGGTTCCTTGTGACATAATCTTGTATCTAACCATTTCTCATTTGTTGGTAGTCTCTCAGAGATTGTCCATGGAGGCTGAAGTTCATCTCTGCTAATATCTGATGTCCAGTGGATTCAGCAACTGACCCCTTTGCAAAGTCACCTGCAAGGTGCACCTGGGAATTGCCCTATTCAGCACTTTTGTGACAAGCAGTGTTTAAGGCTTTTCAGTAAGAACACTAATGCCATGAAATCTGGCTAATCTTTGGTCCCAAAACATTGCTTCTGTTGTGAATATCTGGTTTGGAAAGCTGGAGTCATTGTGCTGTTAACCATAGCCAGCTGCCAGACATCCACACTGCCCTCACTCCTCCTCAGCAAGATGGGGGAGAAAATGAGACCAAAAAAGTATCTTATGGGTCAGATAATGACAGGGAGTCACTCACCAATTGCCATCTCAACTTGAGGAACATCAATTTAGTATATTGCCACTTAATAATAACCTAGGATATTGAAAAAAAAAAAAAAAAGATTAAAAATATTCCCCCCTACTGCCTTATTCCCAGGCTCAACTTCATTTCCAGCTCTTCTACTTTCTCCTCTCTGAGTGGCTCAGGAATGAGCACTGTAGTCAGTTCATAATGCTTCATCTCTTCTGCTCCCTACTCTTCACACTGTTCTGCTTCAGTGTGAGGTCTCACCCATGGGATAGTCCTTGACCAACTTCTCTGGTACAGATTCTTCTTAAAGGCTGCACTTCTTCAAGAACTGCTCCAGCACAGACAGGTCCTCTCCACAGGATGCTTCAGGAACAGCCTGTTCCAGCAGGTGCCCCATGGACTGCAGCTCCCACCAGGACAGCACTCTGGCTCCTGTCCCCAGGCTGCAGCTCACTGCAGGGCATGTCCTGCTCCAGCACGCTGTTCTCCAGCGCCTGCAGTGCAGGTATCTGCTCCACTGCAGTCTGTAGGATGCAGAGAGACAACCAGCAAAGGTCTTCTCCACAGGCTGCAGTGGAACATGTGGTGCTGGAGCACCTCCCTCATTGCTTCTACACTGCCCTGAGTGGCTGCAGGTGTGTTTCTCCAGCAACTACTCTCCAGAAATTTTACTCTTTCTTGAATATGTTTTCACAGGAGTGTTACCACCAAGTGGCTCAGTTTTGACATGCAGTGTGCCTTTTCCTACTAAAATCTGTAGGCTTCTTTTATCTGGTCTATTTTTCCCATTCAGCTCACAGAAATACACATAATGTAATTTTGGGTTAGCTAGCTTGGATGCCACTAGTCATAGAGCCATAATAGCAGCATATCTCACTCAGTGTATGTGTAAAGTTGTGAGTGGCTGACCCAGGGTGAGCTGTGCTCATGCTGATCACTCTCTTATCATCAGCTTACACCAGCCTATGTGAGCTGCTGTCTGTTTAAAGTTAACCAAACCTACTTTGCTTTTCAGATCCTGCATTTTTCTAAAACACCTGTTTACTTATTCAATCTTTATTTTCTTGAAGGGTGGAAATCACACTACAGTCAGATCTTTTCAGTTCTTAATTGTTTTTGATATCAGTCTGTGAGAGTCTTGCCTTCTTAATGCAAGATAAACAAGGTAGAAAACAGGAAAAGAAAGTTATATGACTTAAGGGAACAGCACTAAAGCTCAAATTGGCAGTCACAAGCCACAGTGACAGATTCTGAATTATCATAGCATCTATTTAAAATGGATTAATTTAATCCAATTTCTATTTTATGGGAAGATACATATTCAGGAATAGTATTTGAAGATAATAACTGAAATTCTTCCCACTTTATATTGAAGACACTATCCTAGCAGAATTCATTGGAAAATATGTTGTGGTAAAGACTAAATCTCCTTAATAACCTATGCAAAATTTATTAGAAAATACATGTTTTAAACTTTGAACCTGCCACAATTTTTTTTCTTTTTCTCCATCCATATATACAAAATGAAAAACTGAAAGAACTTAAGCAAAACTGTACATTAATCGAAAACAGATTACTTACAATTCTAAATGCTGCAGGCCTCTCAAAATAAAAGGTTCTATATGAGATTTTGGGACGTGAACTTTTGTTTCTTTGAAACAATTAGCGTCAAAAACTAGAGGCAAAAGTCAGTTCTCAATACTGTTTTTTCTTAGTGAATAAAGAGTAAAATAGGTACCATAGAGACCTATAAAACACTTCATACTCTTCCTTTATGTCATTGAAAGTTTGCCAGCCTGAAAAAGAGAGCTGAGATTATATCAAAAACAAAACACACCCCTACTGTGTATGAAAGAAGGCAAATTTATGATATAAGATTGACAAAAGATGTACTAGCTTTTGGTTTCCGATCCTATTCACATCTATGTGCCAATGAAGTCCCTTTTCAAAGATTTAAATAACTTCAGTGATGAAACTACTTCAGTTTCTTGAAGTAGTTATGGAATAAGTATAACCCTAAGTGATACATTTTAAGGAAAATTAACTTTTTGTTAACGGGCAGAGTTGGCTTAGTTCTGAGATGGAGCAATTTATTAAATTGCATGGTTGAGTGTAAGAGTAATGGAATACAAAAGACTACCTTCTCCTTTTTCTTTACTCCCTTTTATTCTGCACCACTTTTTGTGCAAGATGCTTTCTCCTTTGAGAGAATGTCTGGATTCTCTGGAAGGGAATGACTGCCCCAGGTCACTCCTGAAAGCGCTTACAAGAAATGTTTGGGAGGCAGTACTCCCTTCAATCAGGAAAAACCAAAAACCTAAGCACTTAGGATAGCAGCAGCTCTCCTCATGATGAAGTAGGACAAAGCTGGCCAGGTCACTTGATCAACCAATTATTCTTCCTGGCCTTTCATCATATGATGAAACCAGTCATTTTAGGGGATCAGATCCATTACCTGGGCCCTGGGATACAGAGTTCACAAGCTGTGTGCGAAATAAAGACAAATGTTGCCAGCTGTGACTTATTCAACCTTCCCTACTCCTGTTCCTCGACCCTTGCAAATTTTGCCTTTGAGTAAACACGATTGGAATATAGGATGCAAATAAAAAAGTGTACTAGCCCAGTAGAAACATTAATAAGTCAAAATCTAGGGGCTGGTGGTAGGTTTCAACCTGGAAAAAAAGTAGAATAATCAGACAGTGGAGGCATTTATTTGTTTTTGTTGCCAGGGTTGTGCAGCACAGCTCTGCAACTTTGACTTGGTTTCACTGGGAAAATTGACTTGACTGTATGTGCTAAAACTCTGCAAGATAAGAAAAGAAACACATAGAAGTTAAATTTTTGCAACTGCGGTAGTTAGCAGGAAGGAATTAAATGAGAAAAACACTCCTTGAAGTATATGAAATTTCAGGAATAGGGTATAAAATTAGTTGAAAACTCAGCAACCCTGATGGTCAGCCCATTTGAAGAAGCAATGGAGACCAGTCCTCTCTGACATGACTGATGACTGCCAGGCCAGTGAAGATGCATTGAATGTCTCATTAAGGTTGTGAGAATATTAACACCTAGTTCTGTAACTCACTAATCCTAGATATGTCATTTGTATCAGCCAATAAATAATTGCACCACACTCTTAAATTTGCTGTATTCTGCTTGAAAAGTCACCTTGAAAGTAAAAGGTGGCTCAGAGAAGCACTGAGAGCCATTTTTCCTTGACTTGGGTGTTGCCCCACAGCTGAAGCCCATCCCTCTCCCAGCACCCGCAACTGCAGCCCACTCCTATCTCCACAGCAAACACCCACATACCATAGCCATGCAGAAGGAGGTGGTGGAGACATAGTGCTACCACACTAGGCTGTGTCTGTCTTCTCCTGTTATTTTCTGCAGAGGTTTTTTTCACAAAAATATTTCTCCAAAGATTTTCTCCATTAAAATCTTCGGGGTCTGCAAATAAAAGATTCTCAACTGTCTGAAAATCAAAGCTGGTAGGAAAAGAGCTGAGTTCTAAAGGAAGTAACAAGATGAGGCTTTTTACCTCTAAAAATAAAAATTTATTTTATTTCTAAATATGTTTATGTAGTGTAGCTAGGGGTAAAGAGTAACAAGTAATTGTAGAGTAACCATCTGTGGCCAACTAATTGTTCTTCAGCAATAACTCTCAGCAGTACTTATTTTTAAACAAAAATTATTTTTGTAAATATATGTGTTATACGTGTGCTCTAAGTTTCACTAGTTTCTATTAATTAAATGCAACATTGTATAAATTACAGTCTGTATTTCCCTGAATAACAGAAATTAACTATATGGCACCTATTTGATATATAAAGGCATCCATGTCATTTTTCTTGCAGGTATGTTCAAGGAATAGCCCATAATATGGAGAAAACCAAACCCAAGAAAGGAAAATAATGAAATGGGCAAAGGTATAGTAGTCAGTTTGTCACATTTCATTTTGCTGCAGAGAACTGATACTGGTGTTTCTGCTGATACTCCAGGTTAAGTGGAGCTTTCTTAGATGTGATGATCCAAGTTTTGCTCCTAATTACACCATGGTTAAACTTCAACTTCAGCACCTCAATCAGTTTGAATTGCATGTTTCTTACTTTAGGTTTTTGTAGCAAAAAGAGCAATTTATCACAATTCATGTTTTTTTTTTAGGAAGCTTCCTCAATCTTCATGCTTGGCCTCCACAACTCTGAAAGTAACACAGATAATTTTTTATATGAGAAGGCTAAGCATTTTTGAAAATAAAAAAACATTCAGATTTTTTGAGAGTGTACAAATGAGTCTCATAGAGACCAGATCTTTTTCTTTCAAGACAAATGAGGAAGCCCTGTTCTCCACAAGGTGTTTCATGAAGTGATGCTGACAATAGAGCCTGTTCCAGTAGCAGATAAGGAGTGTCAGGTAAAGGAATTAAGTTCCTAAAAAAATCCTTGAAGTAAAAGTAAATAACCTCTGTTGATAGTCAGCTGAACCAGAATAAAATTATTTTGAGGAGAATAGTTGGATTTGGAGCAATATTTTGAGTGTATGTGTCCTATAGGTTTCTTATTACAGTAATATTCATAATAGCTGGGCAGAAGATCCTAAGGACTTGTCCTACCACTGTATTCACACTTTGAATTCTTGGAAAATAACTCATGTACTGTGCCATGTGGGTGGGAAATATCTTTTCTGTGAACACCACCACAGAGTACACGTGAGTTGGGACCCTGAACTCAACAGCATCAGGATTTGTCACATTCTTTACAGAAAATATTTATATATGCAGTCCTTTACAAGTTGGAAGGTCCATAGACCCAGGTCTTCTATTACATCCAACTCAAATTAAGTTGTTGTTCTGTAGGAAGAAATACTCAAACATATTTTTATCTCAAAAGAGAAATTAGCTTGGAAAGTAAACTTCCTATTTTACATGGAAATAAATTGCATGGAATTATTACCTTAATTACAGATATCATTATTTCAAAATTAAGAACTATATAAAATGTTTTCTTTGTAATAGAATTAAAATTTTCTTGAGGATTAATCTTTTCCACTTTCAAAGAGAATCCTCTTGATAGAAGTACTTTATATAAAGTAGAGTATGTAAATGCTTTTCTCAAGGACTTTTTTTTTTTTCCCTCCAAAAGACCTGACAGAAGGATTATCAAACCTTGAGCATAGAAGAATCCTCTTGTATTTTCCCAGATAGATAATTACTCTAAGCAACCTGTTTTACCTCTGTATTTCTGGATCTTTTCTGGACCAGTTACTTTGAGAATAATGCTCTTAAATTAGAGTTTTCTTGTTATGATGACTTGATCAGATCTTAGCTATGTTGGTAGGAAAATATTAGAAAAATCTCACTAGTCATCAGAAAAGAAACAAATATCTATTCCTACAGAAGAGCTTCCTTGGGGAATATGTGATGAGCTCTCAGACATGAGCTCACTAGAAGCAGGAATAATAAGGCTATTGGAAAAAAATCCTTTATTCAAAAGAGAAACTACCTAAAGTTACTAAATTATTGCTAATGCAATAGATGATTACATCAGCTGTACAAACCTTTGTGCCCTTGCATCACACGCACAAATGAAACACCTAGTGGGCAGTGCAGAGGAGTTGCTATACTGTCAGTCTGAAATAAGAGCTGTGAAGACAGGCAAAGAAAGTCCAGAGAGATGTTGAGGAAAAGCCTCCTCAAGGGATGTGTATTCTGGAGCATGAGGGTCTCAGGCCGAGCTACATATTCCTACAGCTAAAGAAAGATCTGTCTCCTGTGTGCACAGGTCTGACTCCAAATCACCTGGCAAACGCTGCATCTTTCAGGGATTACCTCAGCATAGCACATCTCACTTTTTATTTGAAACTGGTAACAGTGGAAGGATTCAATTTACCTTACAGAGGCCATTAACACAACAGGTCAGTGATTTCCTACAGCAAATGGAGAGATGTATTTTTTACACATTTACCATGCACAGAAATAACTTGTTTTTACCACCAAAATGTGATTAAGCTCCTGACATGTTACGTGGAACTGCAAAAAGGAATATTATATTTAAAGAAATCATTAATTCAAGTCTAGAAAAGAGGATTATGAATTTATACTGGTTATTAGGTGTAGAAATTCTTAACAGTCACATACCAGCTTTGCCAATGTAGTTTCAGGGCAAACAAAAATGGTTTGCCATGATAGAATAAATCTTTGAATCGTAATGAAGGCTTTATAACCTTCTCTATCACAACAATAACAAATTTTCTTTACAACTAAAACACAACTGTTTTATGGTTAAAACAAAATTAAGAAATATCTATTAAAAATATGAACTGAATTAAAATTTTATCTGGAGTTACTGCTACAGAGTAATCGAAAGTCCAATAAAGTAATTTCTTTGGCTCCCATTTATGATGATTCAGTGCTTTGTACAGAATAACTTACATATATTTCATGCCTTAAGACTCAAAATGCCTACAATTATATATATAAAGTTTTTTAAATACTCAACTTAAATGTTTATATAGAACTGTTTTAGCTATACTCTGCCTGTCAGAAATACAGTAGCAAAGTACTACAAGTGTGCTTTTCTGTATTCATGTATAACTCCTTTATCTCCAAAATTATAAACATGTAACAATCTTTCTCTGCTGTTCCAACAGTCAGACAAATCCTCTGACACTACAGAGAAAGCCCTCTGTAGTATGCACCTGAAAAATTTGAGAAAACCCACAGACATTGTTACTTTATTTCAGTCTGACCATAATTTGCTTTTTGGTACTCTATTTGGTCTGCAGGTAGGTCATTCTGTCTATCTTTCTCAGCTCCAGAAAAACAGACTCAAGTTGCAGCCTTTCCTTGCTTGCATGGTTGTGTAGAGAAGTGTGACAGCATATGGTGTGGGAATAAGCAAAAGAACTAAAGGATAAGATTGATTTTCAAAAGGCAATCTGTCTGAGACCTCCAAGACAGACAAATTGGTTTCCCCAGAGTCTGACCTTTGTGAAATGTAAAGATAAAAATGTTGGAAAGTACTGGAGCATAAATGCTCTTCTGATCTTAGGCTGTATAGTCATGATCCAGACCATCTGCTGAGAGCCTTACATCTATCACTTTCATTGCTTTATATTAAAA